>LJIJ01005644.1:0-11324 GCA_001718145.1 Orchesella cincta
CTTGTCTTCCTACCGGCCCTCCCAAATATTATCATTTCGTTGGGATTGGAACAGATCCACAGGAGATTCCTATTGGAGTGGTCAACGGAGAAAACTGCGAATTTGAGTCGAAATCCTGGAGAATTCGTCAGTTGAATTCTTGTCCCTTAAGTAAATTTGGGGAGGATGGCTCTCTCAGCTGCTTTATTATGGCCATGCTTCCTCCCGAAAACGTGTATAAGTGGGTTGCCACAGTTGAGGATGCTTTGAAAACAAGTTCAAAATGCGAAGTCGTATGGCTACTTTATTTTCCCAGAAAATTACACACTGAACGTGGAATGTAAAATCGGAGGCGGGATGGCATTGTGGCTTGTACGAAACTCAGGTGAAACCAGGGCAGGTGTATCTAAATCTCAACGACGCATCTCATGCGTGATGCCGTATGTCCCATGCTTTGTGTTGTGCGGCGCGAAGCATTTGGAGAATCTTATTGGACAATACTTCTTGGTGCAAATTTTTTGTCCAATCAGGCCAATGACAAAATCTGGGCATACGGCATCACGCATGAAACGTGTCGTTGAGATTTAGATACACCTGCCCTGGTGAAACCCGGTTCTATCGTCACTCTTACCAGGACATGACGAGCAAAGCTGTGAGTGCAAATTTGCAGCGAATATTTTTGAATGGATTTTTTGAATCAATGAAAATGCTGAAGGATGTCTGCAAAAGAACATTCTGGCTAATTGCTGAACCAAATTTCTGCCGATTTGCCTTTTTAATTTGGAGACCCAATTTTAGCGATGTGCCTGTGGGCTAATAATACGCATAAAAACTTCTTGAATCGCCCCAAAGACACGGCAGGAAGAAAATCCCTCTGCTCTCATTGGTGGAATTAGGGTCTAGGCCGTTTCCCCCGAGGCGTTTCCCCGAAGGTACTTTTACCCCCCAAGGACTTTTCCCCCGGTGAACATTCCCCCAAAGACCATTCCCCCCAAAGAAACTTTACCCCCGAACTTTTCCCTCCACTACCTTTCCCCCCAAGGTAATTACCCCCCAAGATACTCTTTCCCCAAGTTTTTTTCTACTTTGCATTGATGAGACGCGTATGTAAGTATGCTGTAAGTACACATGTACTTTGAACAAATGCTGGTTCAAACAACCCAAAGCATAAAATCAGATTGTATTACTTAAATATTGATCATTTTTCATAAACTAATTACTTTGTGGTACAAGTTTGGTGCAAATGTGCCAAGTTTTGCAAACGCCACTTTTGCGCAGTATTGTTTCTTCACCTCGTTTTAAATTCAAACGTACTTTTACGTAAAAATACGTTTGATTCTTGCGAAGCGCATTTAGCGCTAGCAACAGAACAGGTAGAAGCATGGGTTTAAACCTTACAGAGTGTTCTCGTGGCTAATATTTGTTTCATCAAAGTGTTCCTCCCTACATTTTTGCGAGTTTCAGGACCGTAGAGATGGAAAATAGGCGTGTTAACTTCTTTTCTGCTTTTGTAAGTTCAAAATGGTAAATTTTACAGCATATTCATATGAAAACGAATACATAAAGGCTTTTGTACGGATTTGCTTAATATGGACGCCGGAAAGGAACTTGGTTCAGCTCTTCAGTAACAGTAAACATGTAAAGAAATGAATCCTTAACTTAACATTGCAGACCACTGTATGAAAAATCAATTGGCCTCAAAGAGAAATTCACAATAATTAATAAATTATAAATTCAAAACGTGCACAATACACGTTTGAAAGGCATTATTGTACTAATTAACTGTGTTGAAGTAAAAATGTTGAATAATGGATTCATGAGATCAATGTTGAAAAGGTATTATTTAAAATAAAATACCAAAGTTTTGGAAGGCTCAGTCATTTGCCATAGTTAAGTTTTATCACGCATATATTTTAATGTGAGTGCCTTTATGGTACTAACCGATATCCTTATCTCAATGTTGGTTACTTGTAAATATTTCCTTGATCTACTTTTAACTCAAACTACTCAAAGTTACAAACAGTAGAGCATAATATCTTACTGGTTGCTCGTATTGCTAATTGATTTGAACTGTTTCACTTCTCTACTAAATGTTGGAGCTAAGAAATCAACAGTTTTGCTCGTTACACCTCCTAAACACATGCCCGGGTTATTTGGTTCTCGTTATAAGATGATTAAATAAAATAATTTGTTCTCCTTATTAGGTAATTTAAAAAATACATATAGTTGGTTCTCTTTAAGAGATTACTTAAGAGAACGCCAACTTTTTGGTTCACCCTATCAGTTAACTTTAGAGAACACGAATTATTTTGTTCTCCTCATGAAATCACTTAAGAGAACACCATTTTGTACTCCTCGTGGAAATACTTAAGAGAACCACAACTATTATGTTCTCCTCGTAGTGATTACTTGAAGAACCACAACTATTTTGTTCTCCTCGTGGGATTACTTAAGAGAACCACAACTATATTGTTCTCATGAAATCACTTAAGAGAACACAGTTTTTTGTTCTCCACCTGGGATTACCCAAGAGAACACAAATTCTTTTGTTCTCCCTACGAGGTTACTTAAGACAACAATTTTTTTGTGGTTTTATTTTATTCATCTTGACCGGGTTAATATTTTCGGCACCTGACGGCGCCAAAAATTAACTGTTCTCCTAAAATTCGGTTTCACGCCCAAGTGTTCTCGTGGCACTGCCACTCTGCCACGTAAGGTTTAAGACCCATGCTTCGAACTCGTAGAATTATGGTTTCTCGGCTTTGAATATCATCCGTGTCTCTGTAAAATGAAATAACAGTAATTATTTCATTCAGTGTAGATATAATACAGAAAATGTACGGCAAAAAATGCATTACCATTAAAAAACAATCCGGTTGCAAAAATAATTTTTATCCGACGTATTTAAAACTCCATAGCCGTAGCTTTGTAGTATATAAAGATGTTGATGATACAGTTGCATTGATACAAAAAACTTTCAAAACAAAAGTCATTAATTAACTCGAATGGATATTCGCAATAATATTTTTACTTACTTTTCAAACTTGATAAATCATCTTCACAATTCGTTAGCTGAGAGTAGACCTCCTCTTTCAACAATTCATCGCCAATGGCATCCAAATTAGCATTATTCCGTTTCTAAAGCTCCACTACAAAAATGTAAATCAAAAAGGCATTAAAAAATTTCAATCGTTCTTTAAGCTTTGTATGTTCTAAAAATATCTTAAATGCAATAAAATTACTTTTTGTGGTTTCTTTGCAAAGAATCGGAAATTTAGAAACAGGTTAGCTGACTTCGTAAGCAGGGCTAGCCAGACCATGCAGTAAGCTCTCGGGCTGCCTGTAAGATGTGGCGGGGCTTCGAATCCCCCGGGGGGCGCCAAAATGCGAGCCACGCTAGTCCTTGCTAATCGTCCTTGGCTCTGTGTTAGTACGGGGGACGTAGTACTGTAGTGTTGTCACGAGGGAGGTGACTATAACACTGCAGTACTCCCTGTAGTGTTTCCTTCACTTTAGAAAGATGTACCTGGTACTGGTAAATTGGGTTAGATCGCAAAATCCTAATTATAAGTTAATTAAGTTCGACCCTCGTGTATCGTGTGAGTAAGCTCATATGACAGTATCGATGCGAGGCAGGCTCAGATGGCTATTAGCAAGCACGTATGATCACGGGACCCGTAAAATACATACATAGCTGACTTTGTAATAATTTGTAGTTAAAAATAGCGGACGCTGATTTTTATTTTTGGCATAGAATTATCTTTCTGTTATATTTTAATTCCAGCAAACACGTTAAATTCTAAAACAAAACATGGTGGTTTGAAACTTTCACCCAGGAGCACTAGGAAATTTTTATGATGGTAACGCGACCTAAAGGGTATTTATTCAAAAGAACGTTTTCATACACACAAGTTGTATCGTGTACTTTAGTTAATCACGTCTTAGGTTCCTTTTGGTGATTTCAGTCTGTACGGACGGGGCCCGCAAACACGGATTTGAACCTGGGGGGACACCTAAGAAAAATTTCGCCCCCCTTTTTTAAACGACAATGAAATACTTGGATCATTTTTACTTGTGTTATTCGAAACTCGGATTAGAGTTTTGAAAAAATATCAGTTAAAGGTAGTACGCTCATTCTGCTTCCCTGGTAAAAATTTCCCAGACAGTTGACACAGACTATTCGCTTTAAAAATTACACGTTGAAGGAGTATTTCATTTGTTCTAAATGCCTGCTACCACAGTTGTTGTGGAGGGGGGATTTGACGAGTAAATCCCAGTTTTAAATTTTTTGCTAACAGGTCTTTTCCATTGCTACTTTAACTTTTTTGAGCACAAGGGACCTGGGGCTTTTATTACATTTATGGACGACATTACGATTCACAAAAATTTCTATTACGTAATAATATAGAAATTCTTACTTTATTACATTCTAGTGCATTTAATATAAATGCGGAAAGATTTTACAGTTACTTAAACTAGTCGAGAAAACATTTGCGCGTTCCGCCAAGCGCGCTGAATAATTAAAGGCCCTCTGTATTACCGTTGCAGCTAAACGGTACCCTTTTTTTTCTTACACTAATTCTGTTTTTCAGTCATCTTGTTACTGGCTGAAATATAATACGGGGATCTGTCATTGCGAAATGTTTTGGATAAAACTTGCCAATCGCCGTATAGCTGCCTTGAGCATAAAACAATAAGGAAGGTAGTTTCAGTATGCTGTGGTTTCTTTAGCGTCACAAGATGACTGATGAGGGGTTTAGGTAACAGTCCTGGGGAACCTGCAATATGGTAATTCTCTGCACTTGAAGATCCTTGCGGAGTTGCATTACTGTCAGCAAGTGTTAGGTGTCCGGCAGTGGAGCATAGGAGGGTGGTTGGGAAAACTGGCGTTGGGGTTTCTTCAATGGCTGTAATAGAAACAACCGGAACAAAGGCTTTATTTAAGCCTAGATGTGAATTTTGTTGATTTTACTTTGTAAATACTTTCATATTATTTTAATTAAAAGTAGGAATGGGGTTTTTTGGCGATCATGATTTTTCTTCCTTCTGGCACTACTACATTATGTCAACTCTGTGAATTCCTACACTTTATTTAAAAAGAATCTGCATTAGGATTAAAATCTCCTTATGCATAATGCTTTGCATTGTCTTCAAAGGCTACAATGAATCACACATAAATGTGTTTGCACTGGAAATGCGTTGCTTCCCAAGCACTATAAAAGACGCTGCTTCGCAGCGACAAGTAGTTGTTTATTTTACTTTGTCTTGCCGAGTTCTCTCGATGATCTACTTTCCCAAGTTGATTATTTCCTTGGAAGTATAGTTTAAGTTTTTATAGAAAACTTTAGATTCCTCTCTGTGAGATGCACTAAAGTTTCTATCCACGAATGAGACTTTACTCTCACCCTCTCTTAAATGGTTTTCAAATCATTTAAACCTTAAATGCCTGTATTTTGTCTATGTTATTTTAGCATTTATTGCCAATAAAACATTTCATACATCATACTATCGCATACTCTGATCGCAATTGCGCATGATCTACGATCATACAGGGATAGAACCACATAAATATTCATACATCATCACACAGGACCTTACAACTATATATATGTATAAATATATATGAATTTTTAGCAAAATGCAGATTCATAACTCCCGCGATTCACAGTATGTTCATTTGCACAAAACCCAGAATATCCTAAAGAAAGCGAAACAGCAACCGCAGTAAAGTTCAGATATCTGTCAGTCTACTACGCCCCACAACAAACTCCGCTCATATTACACATTACTGAATTCACTATTGTCCCACTATGTCGTTTGTTTCAGTTTATATCTAAATTCGATATCTTAAATCCTACTTCAAGTTTCGTTCACCTTTTCAAAAAACACTAAATTCCATCACTTAATTGCGAACTTTATCTGCAAACATCTCTATCCATTTTCCATCCACTAACTACATCCGTTAATACTGCCCACAAATTTCATTTTTATAAATATATACCTAGCAGTCCATCAAGCTGTATCACACGTGTGCTTGAATTCTTTCTCGAACAACCGTAAGAGACTGTGGGTCCACGGTTGTCCTCTCCTTTGAATTGCAGGCGGTTTCATCCTTCGGCTCTTCATTGTGGATATTCAATGGACATCTTCTTCGTTCGAAACTTCCTCAGCTCTGCTTTCAACGCCTGTCTGAGTTGGTTCCTTCAAACCATCCATCATATAAAAATAAAAATTAGGTTGCTCATACAAATAAAACCATACTTTTATTTATACACGCCTTTGTTGCGCAATATGAGTCCTCAACACCACCCATTCGATCTTGGATAGTAGATTACATTAGTGGGTTGGTACCTTTCCGTTTAACTTCAAAGGTGAGGATGATAAGTGCCACAAAGTACTTTTTGAGGCGAATTGTAAAGCATCAATGGACATGGAAGGGTAGGATGTAGCATCTTTGTATTATAATTTTTTTGCTTGTTTCATTCGAATATCAAAATGACAACCAACCATTTTTACGATCAAAGAATATCATGCATTGCTAACTTTAACTAAAAACTTGCAGCGAATAGGTCAATTGTTTTTTTCAAAAAAGTTATTAACAATGAGTGACTGTATTAATTATTTTAATCGGCCACCAATATAAATAAAACGAATAATATCTCAAACATATTCGAAAAATATTGTAAATTAATCGTTTATAAACCACTTGTGGTTAGTTGCTAAGGAGATTCACAAGAAATGAGAATGTCTTTCTGCTGAAAAACTCCCCAATACGGATGTTGTGGGATATGTGGGCTAGGAGGGCTGAGCTGATTGGTCAATGGCCAAACACTCCATTTGCGAAAAAGCTCTTTTCAAGCTTATAAGCCTATAAAACAGCCCTTAGCACCTTCTCCTCTTACAGCTCGCTGATGACATATTACTTCTCAGTGAATTTGTCTTACTTAGCAGATGGCCACCAGAGCTTGCTTGGGAGGAGCTGCGTGGACGCATAGAGAATACAAAAAGCAGCTTCATACTTTTTTTGCAGCCACTCAAAGACGTTGCTTTGTAACATGCAGAAGCGAGTGTATGATCATTGATACACTCACTCAAATTGCCGTTGCTCCCATGCAACATCATTCATTTCATTATCTCGACAAGACAGCATCTTATCAATACATATGCAATGCCGCCGCCAATATTAAATTGTAGCCCACGGCGCCACTGCAAACTCCCCATGCTTTCCTACTGCTGCACGCGCTGCACACTTTTTATTCAAGTACAGATCACACAATGGGCGATGATTTTGGACCCCTTACCGCACCGTTTTACATAACTCCCTAAATTTTTCCTTTAATCCTTTAAGGGCGCAAGGGGTTTCGAAGCCAGATTTAGGAAAAAACGTATTAAAAGCTTATGATTGACTAGTTGTTCAAACCCATTCAAATAAAAATGCCTGTACTACTTGCCCAGTGGATGCCGATCAATGATTTGCGTAAGCCTTTGTGCTCATACATTCTATTTTAACTTCTCTCTTGTTCTCTTGCATACCAACCATTTAGGTGCTTCACAATATGTACACAACAATGAAATAAACTAATCTTCCTCACAGGAAAATTCTAGTTTTAGCATTTTACTGGGATTTATGTACAATATCCCTTGTTGTTAAATCCACTCTCGTCTCACTCACAATACATGCAAACTATATGGGGTAACGGCAGAGCTGCTGTTCAATTTTTCAGATAAAAGGGGGCCTGAAAGGTTGATTCAAGTCATCATGGTTCTAACTTCAAGTTTCAGCTAATAGCTACTAACTGTTCCCTGCCAAACTGAAGCCTTGACCGCACGTTACACATTGCACAATATGGAAGGCAGGCCAAAACGCCCAAATTTGTAAGCCAAGAACAGTTACCTTTTAAATAAGCCATATTACATTGTTTATTCGAAGAAATTCTCATTTCGCGTTTTATTTGTTTATAGTCTTCTATTTCGATGAAGCCAGCCAGGCGCGTCCGTCATGAGCGGGAGCAGAGACAGATCAAACTGCGGTCCGGTTGGGGCAATGAGCTATCAGAGACCATTTCCACCGGAAACATGTCAGGAGTAGGCTCCATCAATCCCCAAGCCAGTATTATCCTCATTTGAGTGGTGTGGATTAATATTCAAAGGTTAAGTCATTTCTGGAACCAAAGTCACAAGTTGCTTTAAATTGAGAATTTACTTACACATAATGATTTACTTCGGCCTAGGTAAAGCCTATAATAGCTACTACAAACTAGCCATTACCCAAAATGAGTAGCTATAAATATGTTGCTAGCAATACCAGTTATTTATAAACATGAAATAGGTATAATATTTGTGTACCTTTTGGTTATAATTTCTGTAGGAGGTACTACAAGTTTAGCCAATAAGTTAAAAACTTGGAGTCGTGTCCTTCCCTGAGGTGTCTGGCCTGTTTTGATACGTTTTTGATCTGTAAATAACAAATTCATATTAGGTCAAAGTCAACACCAAGGAAAATACAATACAACCAATAGCGGGTAAAGCAAAGTACGTGCTGCTTTATATAGATATGTGCACACCAGGACGTCGTATTTGGAACTATTTACTTTTACAACTACCAAGGCGACATGCCGCAAGTATACGTGTAAGTCATTTTCAGCTACTATGCTTAAATGTAAATTTATGGAAATAAATTAAACTAGCCACTTTCTAGTGCGAGAATAGTTTTATACAAATGGTAATTATTTAGTGGTACAGCTTAATTGTTGAAAAATTTTAGCAAGTACACACATAAAATATGTAAATTAAGCATTTTTCCACTAAGCCAACTTAACGTTTTATATTTCGTGTTACCAGGCATTCGTACTAAGAATAATAAAAAATAGTTTACTTCGCCCGTCAACCAAAATAGATCCCTTGCTATAAATTGTCATTTCCGCCCTAAAAACCTCGACTCGTTCTCATTTTATTACTTTCTAATAATTATGTATGGAAGGCGTATGTCTCTCATAAAAACTTGCCTTCTCTAACTGTTTGGGTATGTAAAGTACTCTACGAACACTTTAATTCTCAATCCTATATATGCGCAACTATTTTGAAACACAATTCGACAGATACTTATTGATACAATTTCCGCACCGTACCCCTTTTCTCTCGGCCAGCGAAAAAAATAAGATTCGCGCGGTATTGCCCGTGGTTTTGTCCATTGTATATCAGGCGATGGTTTACTTGCGGGGTCTTCTACTAGTTAATCAGGTTCCTAAGCTACTAACTCGCGTTTTGATACCATTGAAGGGTGCTGGGATCTCAGCCTTATAAGATCCATTAAATATTAACAAGCTTAAGAAGCGCAAATAAGTGGTTACCGGTTGTTTTTGAAAACTTACCTATTACAGCTGCATGCAATGCCCTTACACGATTTTGTTAAACTACATGGGAACACCGCAAATAAACCTGCCTTCCAGCCAATTATATAACTAGATGTACAGTAGAGATTATCAACTTGTACTCGTTTGCCTGTGCTTTGACGTGTACGTAAATTGACAAGTAAATTCTTAATGTTATTGCGAGATTGGTAGCTGACTTATAGAAGCATGATGTGGATATTAAATACAAACGAAGAACCGAAACATTTAGTAAGTAGCTCCCTACTGCGCTTCCACACTTGATACGTTTTGATTTTGATTCCGATTAGGATCTATGCGGATTGATCTGAGCCATCATGCGAGGGTAATAACCTATCGCCGATCAATGCTTTCTGAATGTCAGTAACATGCGACCATCTCGGTTGGTTGAGTCCTAGCCTTACCTCCTAGCTGTCTTAAAACGTGCGTTCAAGAGAAAGGTCAGGCAGCATCTTTGAGCTGCCAACAATCTGGCAACAAACCAAAGGACAAGTGCCAAATTTTGAGTGTAAATCCTTGATGCCAAATTAGTATTATTCGCAAACGTCTGAAAAGTCCATTGGTTGAAAGTTCTTGCGCGCTACAGCATCGCATGCAGCCGAGTTAAACGAACGGCATTTCGGAGAGAGTTGTTACAAATGCGTTGTTTCTTAACTGTGCAATACGTGCAACTGCCAGTTGTACCTTTCTGGTTGTATGTAACAAAAATTTAATGATTGCTAACAGCACCAAAAGGGCAGACGATGCCATCCAGGCCTCCATCAGGTATCAGTGATCTTCTGTCCACAGTTGACCATGTCATTCCTGTGGCAATAACTCGGATGTCTTAGCCAGGCACATTCGTCTTTGAAGTTGTTGTCCGGCGGATTCTCCTACATGATTTAGGGAGTGTTTAGGTTATCGGATATTTGAAAAACATCGCGCGAGCTTACACATGACGATTGGTATGAGCCTATGCAAGCCTTAGATGTGTAGTTCGTGCTTCAGTCGCCTGCGCCAGACGGTTAACATGCGCATTCAGTCACAAGGGCAACTGGTTGGGGTTAACAGTCAGTTACTCCCCCTTCTTGTGTCGTTATAATAGCTCTTTCCAAGATTTGCTAAGAACAGCGCACCTAGTGATGGATAGCAATTGATAAACACACTAACATCAAACAATAATCAATTGCATAGAGATCATTCTTCAATTTAAAAACTAACGAGATTCCTGCTGACGATTATTAAAATAAACGGCCAGGGATTTTAAGATTGTTGTTGCATACGACAACAAGAGGGGGGAGAGGGTGGGGCCGCGGCGTGAGCCAATGCAAAAAATTGATTACACCTTAAACGGTCCTCGTATATTAAATTCCGTTTTCGCTTTTTAATGTCGCATAAAAATATGTCAATTATTCTGCAAGCGCGGCTGCTCATTTTCCAGTCTAGCTTCTCACTACTTTTTTATTAGCAAACAAAAACAATAAAGCTTATTTCAACACCGGTGTTTCAGTCCGTTTTTTCCGGTTTCGAGGGCCTTAAGCAATAAATAATTGGATTTAAAATTCATTGAATTGTAATTGATTAAGATTTCAGTAATAACCAGTTCTTATCCGTTTCTTTTTTTTTAAAAGCATTAGCATAGATGTGCTTATTACTTAACATTAAATATTACCACCCATCAACAGATCATATATGCAATATCTGTTATATACCAACCCAGATGATGCTTTCAAGTTATTTTTTTCACATTACCTTTACGTGTTTCTGTGCGGCAGAGATACATCATCTTATTTTCCAAATCAAATGCGTAAAGAGCCGATGGCGCCTTCGAAATTGCAGGAATTCAAAAATACGCTTATCCGCAATTGGCTAGTAAAATACGAAATGCCTGATTAGATGGCGGACGTGAACGCGTACATGTCTCTTCCGTTTTGACCAACTTTCATGAATCGGCTTTCAGAAAAGGTCTCGAACCAA
>LJIJ01005645.1:0-11321 GCA_001718145.1 Orchesella cincta
CAAACAATATATGCAATATATTTGCATTAAAATTAGGTTACAATGGGTAATTAACGACAAGGAACCCAAATCCGTCAATAGAAATGAGGTACATATACCATAAGCATGAGTTTTGTTGAAAAACTGAAGATCTGTGCCAAATTGGGGTCATTTGATTTCATAGTTTGATAGCCTCGTGACCAAACAGTTTATAGAATCGACTCCAAATATTTTTGTATAAAATAGAACACGTTTCTACTCGTCAAATGAGCCTACCTAGGTTTTCGTTTGAGTACTCAAAATGGTTTTAAAAAATTCACAAAAATTGGTTTCCAGATAAATCTAAATATGAATGATGCATTATGAAGCCACTATGTGATGTTTCGAAATTGTTTTCAGCCAATATTATGCTTTCAGCAACGAGCTACATAACTAAACGGGTTTTGGCCCAAGAAAAGGCATTCAAGTTGAACTATACTGACTAGTTGATTTCGATTTTTATGCTCTAGCACCCACAGAAGACTTTCAAAAAATATAAGGTTTGTAGCCCTTGAAAAATGCTGTGGACCACCGTTTACTAGGTCTCATTTAAGCAAACTTTTCAAACAATTTACGGAAAAATGGAAAATATTAAAATTCTCACTTCCTAGTGTTTCAATGCACAAAATTTTGTAGCGTTCGAATGTGTTGTGATACACAGGTTTTGGAGTAAATGGATACCCTGAGCTCAATAGAAGAAGTGTTATAGCTCTAAGAGCATTGGTTCAGGATTTACGCATACCCAGTAAAAAACTTAGTACGTGACACGGTAGGTTTGGGCAGAACTTGTCCATGAAAACGGTTGTAAAACAGCTGAAGATTTGCTTGGCTCTGCAGGAGGTACTGGCTTGAAACCCTCAAAAATTCCCAGTCCCAAAATTTTAACAAAATCATGCTGAGTTGCTTGCTTTCAAACCCAACTTCCTGAATCTTGTTCGACTTTTTCCAGCAGTAAATAAGCTCAGACTCTAAGTGGATGCTGTGAAAAGCAACGAAGACCTGGTTTCAGTAAGGGATCTTCCATTAATAATGAAAATTGGAATATTGCTTGGAAAAGGGTGAGGTCACGGTATGATTTACCCAAAAAAATTGCTGATGCACTCATTTTTGCTCAAAATGCTGATGCATTTTTGACCGTTACCGAACTTTCCAGCAAAGTAGAAGCAACAGGAAGCTGGGCTACATAAATTGATTGCAACAGTACGAACAACGATGGCACAACTTGAACAGATAGACCTTAACCCGAACCATTCAAGAGTTGTATTTTGCGATGAAGAACTGCCTTTCTTCAACTATCCGTAATCCCCCCCCCAAGTCATCATCCTAGCAATCACTAAACGCGTTGCTGTCTCCTGCATCGCAAACCGATTTTTTCAAGCAATAAATACGTATTCGGGAAGAACCTATTGCCTTAAAGTTGGATATCACTCAAGTGTACAGATACATCCGGATTCATTGTGATAAATAGAATTTGATCTGGATATGGCGATCTGCCCTTAGTGAACATTTTGGACACTTCATCTTCTTCGATGGTTATGCAACTAGCGTCTTAGATTCTAATACGGCTACCAAGCTCTTTAAGGATCTCAATCAATTATAGTGCTCAGGCGGGTTTCAAACAATGGGCAGCCAAAGCCCCCTTGCTCCTTAACATCATCCCTAAAAAGCATAAAGAATCTTCCACAACTGTAGACATAGTTAAAACGTCTACAATCAGAACTCTTGGTATTAGATGTACACCAGCATCCGACTCTTTTAACTTCTCCTGCAGTCCGAATAATCAACGAAAACACAAATCAGAATATTTTTAATGAAACTAGTAGTGTTTGACCCCTCGAGTTCATCACACCTGTTACAAACAAGGCCAAGATGTAAGTGCGAAAAGTTGGTGGGATGATACTTTCTAATCCGAAATATCCCAAGAATGGCTGATAGTAGCAGACGTTCTTGCTACCTTGGGTTTAGAACCACGGGTTAGCAATGCCAAAACGTTTGAATTACATGGGTTTGTGGACGCAAGTCAAGATGCGCATGTGGCCGTGGTTCATATTTCAGCCTTTACTTCGAGATTCTGCTCAAACCAACTTGATGGTATCAAAAACAAAGTGCCAAATCACGGTATCTTGCGGTCCCTGATAATGTTATCTCACGTCGCTCCTTTCATTTGCAGATATATCTATCCATAGTACATTACATCAATACATTTGGACTTAAGGTACGCCGTAAATGATAAAACTTTTGTTCTCATGTCCTTATTTGTTTTTTTTTTGATTTTTCTACTTAAAAATTGGTCACTCTAGTGACCGAAAATAATTGATTAAATTTTTTTTGAAATTGATTTTGAATTAGGCACATAATGTATGTAACGACAACGGTGTTACAGTCAGAGTGCGTCCGTCCTTTGGATAGTGGAAATTTCCACCCTGAAAGAAATGAAATGGAAATTTCCACCAAATTGAAGGTGAACAAAACGGACAGGTTAGGCGAAAGTGGACAAAAGGAGATTTACATGCAATTTTGATAACAAATACAATATAAACTTTAGCTAGGTATTTTAAACGTTCCTAGAGCCATATTCACAGTATTTTGTGACTCAGCAGTTGGAATTTCGTGTCTCCATTAAGTACGCTACATATAATACAATGTAACGCTCTCCTGCAGTGAACTTTGCTGCAGGGAATTATTAATATGTGCATATATTTTAAAAATTCTATCATTTAAGTTCAATATTAACTATATTATGTCTGATGAGTCAACTTCCATGTTAATTCTTGAGCTCCTACTCACTTTATCATCGTCTGGATTAGTTAACTACTGTAGACTTCTTCTCTCAGGTTTTATATATAACCTTTACGAAAGATTAAAATTTGGTTCCTCTGTCACATTTCACTTTCTATTTCGTCCATTTTGACCACTTTCTTCCGTTTTGTCCGTTTCGTACTGTCCATTTAAAGAGGGGTGGAAAATGGACAAAGGGCGCACACTGGTTACAGAATTAAAATTAGCTGAGATTAAAAGACGATTTGACAATACATAAAAGCGCCTTACGAACTTACTACACTAGCATGAAATGTTATTTTAAACAGGTTTACTACACTAGTTCTATTCAAATGCAAGCTGTATTCACAACCGCAATATGAAAGTTTCAGCATTTTCTGTAATGGTCTTTCCGCTAAAGCACTTTTAACTAAATCCTCGCAAACGAAACATCTTAAATTCTCAATCTTTAAATAAATCACTTGAATCGGTTTTGGTTTGAACACAAAAAGAGAATCGATTGTAAACTCTATATAACTAAATCCTATTTGTGTAAATCCATTTAAACAGGAATAAATCTAAATACTTTTCATTATTAAAACCTGTGGAAGTTTCGGGTTTGACCTTAATGATGGTATCATCACTAGTAAAATATTGCAAAAAGCTCCAAAGAAAAGATAACATTGGTATTTCCAGGTATATCTAATATAGTCAATACGTTTTGACTTAAAGTGTGCAGTAATTAATGAAAGTTAGGTATAATTTTATAATTTAGTTTTTACAATTTATATATTTAGAAATTTGATGAACTCTCAAGTGGCTAAAAAATAGGTTGAATTCGTTTTGAAATTGATTTCGAATCAGGTATGTAAGATATATGTTAAATAACAAATCTATGGCAAACTTCACCACCGTCCTTCAGTGATTTGCTCATCCCAATTTTGCAACGCTGAAAATTTCCTTTCGATACCTACTGACAGCAATTATCGAGAAATAGGTTAGTTTATTTTCTACAACTGATGTTTGTTGGAAAGTTAACCAAACTCCAATTGTAATGTGCTATGAAACAGCAAGTTTATAATTAAACACTTAAATACATATAGATATTGAATTCTATTTGCAATTGATAATTCTTTCAGAATTTTATGGGTACCTTAAATTCTTTCTTACCAGAACATGCTAAATTCTGGCTGGTCAATCATTTTCAATCGTTACACAACTATATTATTTCTAATACTTGAGCGCATTTTAACTAAAACTGATTATCTCTGTTTTTATCCGATGGTTTAACTAAAAAAGTTTTGATTTGTCTATACTAACTTGTTTACCAAGTCAATTTGTTGAATATTCCACAATAAACCTACTCCAAAAAGCATCTAAAACTCTGAGGTTAAGATACAAACAGAATGAAAGAAATATATATAAGCCTAACAAGATACCCACAGGAACAAAGACAAAAATGAAATCCTTTAAAAAAACAATCTAGTAAAAACACTATGTATACATGTAGTTCACATTCAACCGCACGCTAGTTTCCGAAACATGGTGTATCTACTTCCAAGTAAGTGCGCCTTTTTTAATTTTTTAAACACCTTTCTAAACCCCTTTCCAGTTTCCTTCTGAGCCAAGAACTCGATCCGCTACAAACAACCATGCATGATGACGTTTCGCTCTGCCCTCCTGTTTTGCATTGTTTTCAAGTCCACATAATGAAAATAAAGCTCGCCTCTGAGTTTGATGTTCTGCTTCTGCAGTAAATAAACAAATTTGAGCTTGAGTCATTATTTTAAAAGAAAGTATTCAGGAAAAGTATTAATAGTGATTTTTTACCACGTCCGTGTCCAGTTTATGGAAAGGGATGTGGAAAAAATGCATCTCCTCAATTTAGCTTGACAAATGAAAATGCAATCTCTTTCATTTAAGTTTCGGTGGAGTAAAACAAAGAGACATTTTGTAGCAAACTAAAATTGAAAATTAAATAAGGAGAACGTCGTTGAATGCAAAAATATTGTTTTAAAAATGCTCGTCTTACCTACCCAATCTGTGTCATACTCCCAAAACTGAAAGAAAAATATCTCTAACTTCATACACACACTAATGCACAAATGAAACGCACCGCAAAACAATTCCAACGTTAATTATTTTAAACTTTGAGAAATCAATTCATGAGAAATATTATGTACGTCCAGTACGCAAAACCAAATTTTTAATAATGCTGCAACGCAACAACTGATGTCGGCAGTGTTCTCATCCTTTGTGCAGAAGCCAAATTATCACAGCGACCACAAATTTCCTATTTTCAATTTCCATGGTAACAACGGTTTTTCGCCGTTATCCCCCTCTGGGTGGCGCCACGCTCGGTGAATTTCTCTAATTATTGCAGATTCGTAATCTACGCATCAAAATTATTCATTCTACAAATTTCAGCAAATCGGAGCCAAAAGTTTGAGGAAGTGCCTCTTGAATTACGGTCCTCTTTAAAGTGTCGCTGACACTAATGAGATGTTGAAACTGAGGGTACGAGGACAGTTCTGGAAAAACTGATTATGGTCCTGCTCAAAGCCACATATGAAAAACATAAAACCAACATAATATGAAGCTTTGCTTAATGATGCAAACGGTTAAAATATTTTCTTTATGGAGGAATATTATGAACATGTTGTCATTTTATTAACGCAACTGTGCTTTCAATTTTTCAAAATTAGCATTTGCTTGGTTACGTAAGTATGCAATACGGTGATCAATCAGGTATTTAACACCATGTATGATGACAATAAATGGGACTTAAGTGAACTTGTTGGTACAAAATCACACTTTCGTCATTCATGTTTATACAGTTTTTGTTATTGTAGAATCGTATATATTCTTCTAAGAAACAGAGATAACCGTAATTTGTAAGAGGAAAAGCAATAATATGGTACGGATTAGGAATCCAATTAGTGTGCTTCCCTTTCTTTGTACCTTCAGAAACTACATTTTAGATAATGACGGCAGAAAAGACGAACCTGATGTACATTAGAGTCTCTTGTATCCTGTTATCACCTCGTAAAATTCATTAAGTTCAAAAAGTTGATCATATCAGCCTGAGATTTTGGTTTCCTTGATGATGAAATGGTTGTAGTGCATTATTAAATCTGCTATATACAAGATACATTTCCCCTTACTTCATGTTTAGTCAAATCCAACATTTTCATGTAGATTTAAACCTTTCTATTTCTTTGCTCACAGGAAAGATTGTGGTACTAAGTTCTAGAATACATTGATATCTAAACTATACTCAAGGATAAAAAAGATGCACAATGAAAATCAGGAAGTGTCAATTAAAGTAAACACAACTGGGAAACTGAGACAAAACTACGGAAAACAGCTTTTTAGTAAAATGGACTCTTGAATTTTTTTTGGTATTGAATACATTGTTGCTGATGATAATAATTGTTAGTAAAACTTATAAATATTTTGATACGACTTGTTATTATGGGTCACATGGTTAAGTATAATTTTACACGAAAACAGATTTTTTTACCTTTTTAGAGAAAGACTGATAAATAGCAGTTTTTCTCAACAGCAGTATGCCTACATAAAAAAATATTTCCATTGCTTTTAGCAACCTTGAATATTCTGAGTTTATGGAATCACTGCAATGGCTCGTAACTTGGTTGATTGTGTGGTTGTAGTCATCGTTTCACATTCACCAATACAAGTCAGAATTACACAGCTTCCTTTCCCAAGCTATTTAGGATAAATGTGAGGAATCATTCATCTGATGCCTATATACATATTTTTCTGAAGCTGGGTGAGGATAACAATTTCCTCGTACCAATTTTATATAATTTTTGGTCACAAAAAAAATGAATATAATGATAACCGGGTATTTTAAAACAGCAAGAAAGCAACTGAACACTAAATCCTGAGTGGTACAATCCAAAATTATTGAGTAGAATCGAGAATCTTAGTATTGTTCGATTAAGCAGTGCCATACATTCATAGACATAAACAAAACAATGCAACGCATATTTATAATCAGTGGTGCTGCATTACGTTTTAATTGATACATTACAACCTATATGCGACGCTTGCTAAATTAATAACGGTGACATTTGATGAAAAATGAAATCCTTCTCCCCTTAAACGTGTCTTTCACAATCACAATAATATTCACACTATACAATTTGCATACTCAATATGTACATAATCTCTCCAAGAAAAGATTAATTTTCTTTCAATGTTTTACATTGAGCCCACAACACAGAAAAATGCCAGGGTATCAACATCATCATGCGTCACGCTCATTTTCTTTCTTTGCTTGGGAGTAAGTTCAGTAAACGTAGAATGGGTTTCTTATGAAGAGATTATTCATGAGAGCAGCTAGAGCTAGTTGCTATATATTGCATCTTTGTGCATTCGACTTGGTAGCATTGCAGCAACACATAATAATACCAAGACACAAAGACAAACAGCTTGAGAATGCATTCACACTTTGTGCATCTCAGTGCCCCATCTTCGTAACCGCTTTGTATGATCTCAAGTGTTTCTCACTTTCTCTCTCTTCTCTAAAATTTACTGTGACTTTAGTATACAAGACACAAGTGTAAATCAGCAACTGACAGAATAGCAGTTGATGTTGATAATCAACAGGTGATTCACAGTGCACAACTCAGTTAGTCAGTATAACTGTGAAACTCTTGCTCAATCTTTACTTGCCGTTAAGATAACGAGAATGTAAGTAAATTGTTTCTACAATTTAAATTTTCCGATAGATTCTTACTTATTTTTACTAATGTGTTAAAATTATGACAAATAATATGTTTTTTGTTTTTCTTGTAGAATACGTAAAAGAAGGTAAAGTAACCTCCGAAGCGGCTGCTGGCTAGAAACTTTCATCGAATTTCTAGAACAACTTAGAACCTATCAATTTCCGACAGCCATCAATTTTTGCAAGATTTCGACTAGAATTAACTCCTTTAAAGCTCTGTGGATTCAAATCAAATAAATGTGAGCCCGTTTTTTAAGCAAAGCAGGAGCGAATGTTAGTGAAAAGTGGAACCCAACTACTGATTGTCCGCCTTGTCCAAGTATGAGTTATTTTTGCTGTAGTATACCTCAAACAAATGCTCATTTACAATCAAATATTTTGTAATATCAATTATATAACAGTAACAATTTTTGTTCTAGATAGCCAAATGTATAAGCAGCCTGGACCACGTTTCGTCAGCCAAAGAAGAAAAAGAATACAATCATCAAATTTACGCCATTCGTTCTGATTCAAAGAAAACAATGATGATGATGATTGTTCATGGCGAGAGCTACTTACTCACGCTGCATGTCAACATGAGGAAAAGGAACAACTGGAGCAAGTAGAGTTGGGCAATGACTGCGTAATGCATTCAAGGTATAGTTAATTATTCCAAAATATGAAACCATTTTTGTCGTTGTGATAAATTGAGGGATACGTCTAGACTGATTTCATTTTAATTTCTTCATTTGAGCTACGCAAATAAGATCATTACAAATTTCCTTCTAATATTTTTTCATGAATGTTTAGTACATTTAAAATGTTTGTAACGTTACTCACGGTAGTAAATTGGTATTATAAATTTAAACTTAGTAAGAGTTTTAAATGTCAAGGAAATGAAAAATAATAATGTGCCGGACTATAATTGTTATTTCTTATATTTTATTCTGTGATTAGTACTCGCTGTGTATGATATTGACACTGACAACTCGGCTGTTGCAATACCGGTTTGTATCAAATATGACGTCCTGCGGGCGGTTGGTCGGAACGAAATGACCCCTTCCATGGGAAGTTATCACGTCTAAAGCACAAACTCACGATGAAACTGTGCAGTATTAAGATTACCAGCGGTCAAATGTAACTTCATCTATTAACCTCTCATTTGACAATAAGAATCATATTTAAAGAATTCATAGCAATAATTTCCTACAATTTTAGTTATAAAGGTGATGTGAAAGTTCACAATTACACTGATGGGAGTACAGCTACTAGTCAAACTTCAACAGTTGGGGTTATCCCTGGATCGGACTGTAACGGAAATCATGATGCTTCAGAGCATTGCCTACAATCTCCAACAAGTAATAACTTGGAGGGAGGCTTTTTTACAGCTAAACTAATCTATATGAACGTAAGTTGCATAATAATTCAGTACTGATAGTGAATTCTGTTTAGTAGCTCTAATTTAGGTAATAGGATTCATTTTTATTTCGCAGGGTTGCTTTGCCGGAATATTCCAAGTACAATTCAGTCCAAGTACTTGCCATCACAATCGTTATCATCAACATCGATTTTCTAGTTATTTGTATGATATAGCGGCGTACTGATGTATATTTGTATTGTATTTTAGGTTAAAAATTAAAATTAAAGCTGAAAGATGAAATTTTATTATGTATGCATGAAAACGTTTTTGCTTCATAAATACATCTAAGTATAATATCCACTTACATGAACCTTTAGTAACCAGCGTTTTGTAAATATTTTGATTTTGACAATATTCAAGCACATGTTTAAATAATTGAAATTATCCATTAAAACCTTCACACAATGTTTTCAATCCTCTTATTAATTAATCAAGTAATTAAAACACAAAGCTTGGAGTTAAACAATTTAATTTTTGCTATCCGTCATTCGTAATTACATTTTTAAAAGTTTGATATAAAACAACAAAGTGTAATTAAGCATTTTAATTTATCACGTAGCCCATATCATGTAAGCCACTTTTTTATATTATTTTTTTTAAATTGCTTTTTTAAATACATCTATGGATTCCATATCAATTTTTTCCAGTCTAATCGTCACATTCGATTCAACTAAATATGAACTTGTTGGTTAATTTAAATTGGTTTCATATAAGTTGCTTCCAAATACACTCAGGTTACCAATGTATAATGTAAATTTTTCTAGTTTTAAGTGTCAATAAGCTAGCTACCAAAAAATAACAATTATATTCCAATCTAGAAAGGGTTTCAATATTTTCTACTCCAATTAGTTTCGCACGTAGTCGGGAAGGTGCATGGCACATTTATTTTCATTTCCATTAAAACATCCACCGGATTACAACTTCATAAATTTAAATGTAATTTCGTATCCACCTGCACAGCTCTCTCAATCCCTAATTTGAATAACTGACGTTCAGCTCAACCAACCTGTATGTCAGGAAACTTCTGTAAATTAAAAGTCATCACATTTTACATTTCATGAAACACGTAACATTTCACGATTTTACAGCAACAACCAGTGTGTAATTTTTGCATTACAACTTACATAATAGTTTTTCATCCCGGCTGTTTTGTTCTTTCCATACATCGCATATTCTTAAGGAAAATATCCTCTACCTCCATCCCATTCGTGTGAGTCAACTGCTGATGCTTCCATTCCTTCTCTTGACAGTTGACGTCATAAACTGTTTCGAACCTTGGTGACCCAGCCTTTCTCCGTGTGATATGTTTTCCTCAATCCCAGCATTGCATTCATTTGGATGTACATTTTGCTGTTACAAATTTTATATGCGATTCCTAAATTCTTATTGAAAAGCTGTTTCGAACTAAATCCAGGTTTATCCCGACACAGTCGACAGGCATAGATACTTCCATTAGCCAATTGGTTTGTAATTTTGTGCGGGTTGGTTTTTGGCACACCCGTGTTCGTTTTTTGTTACAAACTAGGCTTTCATGCATCAGAATCAGAACTGTTTTGAGGTAGACATTCCTTTGGTATGACCATTGCTTCCGGCGACTTTGGCAGTGAATGTTGATGACATTTTCTTTTACGAGAAATTTTGTAGGCATCTGCCTGAAAATCGTATATAAAACAAAAAAAATATGAGGTAATGTAGAATATTATAAAAGAAAATACAGTAAAGAATTCTCTCAATCCAACTCACTCTCAGAATTACTTGAAAAATCACATTAACGTCATCATGATCGTCGTAACAGTCTTGGTCTGAATTTTTTTCAGTCAGCTTTTGTCCTTGTGGCAATGTAAAATTTGGAATATGTTGGGCATTTTGGGTGGAATACGTTTTCTAGAATAAACAACGAAGTATGTGATGTTTTAGCATTTTTCGCACTGCTTTATATTTCTGAAAAAGTTATATATTTTGGTAAAATTACCTCCCCATAGGTCTGGTTTTTACCGATAAATGTCTTCTTGCTTTCATCCTCCTTTGATAACCTCTCCATATCTTCCATTTATGGAGTACCTTAAAACAACCAGTTGAACAAAACCTTGCAGGTTTAGCAACAGGGAAACAGTTCCTTGCTCTGAAAACTCGAAATCTTGGATGACAATTTCATTCCAAGATTTTTACAAAAAATCTGTGAAGATTTAGTGTCAATTGATGATGCTTTGGCTTATCAATGGGTAAGCCACATTTAGATCCACACATAGCGCCAAACGAGGTTTCAATTTTTTTTAAACCGTTGAATGATGATTATTCCACCCACGTTTCTTCACTTTCCCTTTCTGTTTTCTCAGCATTATAGAAAAAAAGAGAGAGAATAACATTCTCATTTTTGATAAGTTTGCCAATAAA
>LJIJ01005646.1:0-11318 GCA_001718145.1 Orchesella cincta
GGGACGCGATCCGTAGACGCTTCCTACAGAGTCTTCCTGCCACCTAGATCCGCTACTGGTTCACGACGACTTGGTCTTCACGCGTCGGACCACGATCGATCCATTGCTACGACTAGATTATGATTTCACTCCTTCCTTCGGAGTACGGATGTTCCCGTGAGTGGAAACGGCCGCCACTTCTTCTCCCAATCTCTGTAACTAATCACGCCTTGAGCAGATCGTCGGTTTCTCTCGGCTCTCTACTGTCGACACAGCTAACCAATCTCATCTCCACACTAGACGATCGCGTAGTTCATTCGGACTTAGGGAATCCGTATCGCTATTCTGAAACGACAGATTAACATGTGATTCCCTCAGGATCTCAAAAGCTATTTCTGTACGTTGCGCATCCGAAGCTAACTCCTCTTACCAATATCGAACTTGATTTCGTCGATAGCGGAACATATGGTCTGTCATTGCGGTAAAGCTCGATCACTCAGTTATCCAGACCAGAGTTAAACTTCAGCGACTTAATCTAGCATCGGGTTAGTCCGTCCAGGAGAGCGCCCACCACGTACTCTGATTCATGCCACAGCAGCTTTCTGAAGGACATACAGTACGTACCATCGTGCGTCTTGACCTTATATTAATATCGACGTCTGACCATTGCCATCTTCACTTCTATTCGCACCCTCGTCCTTGATCAGCGTCTACGTTCAATAAGATAGTGGCCGACGGATGACGTCATAGCAAGCTCTCTACAGCCACTACATGAAAGTTCAATCATGCTAGACAAAGCGGTACATATCTCAGGGGCTTGCGAAAACTGTGCCCTTGAATCCAATTCCACAGTTAAACAGAGCTGAAACTTTCAAACGGTTTCAGAGAGAGCTTTCGTTTTTCCTAAACTTCCCGAACTGCATAGAAGTATGTCCCCCTTGCTTGGTAGAGGATTTCTCTTGACAGCCGAGCGTGTCTCTATTCATATAAGTCACAGGGTCGGGTCCTCTTAGGCCATAGCTGAAACATCCACTTGAACTTACCCATTTCTAAATATTTTCAGGCTCTATCCTGGGTATATATGAAAGATTAAAGCGCTCTCCTCTTCCGAAAGGTACTTTCACTCTCGAGGAATTCTGTTGCCAATTGAAGAAACGATTAGATCCTTCAAACCAGCCTCGGCAGACACAAAACCTGATCTCCCTGTATCGCTGCCCTCGGCCTTGTGTTCCGGCATTTTCCTTTGACTTTGCAACAGGCGAACAGATATTCCAAGGCCCGCGCAAGAACCGAATGGAAGCTGATGCACAGAGAATAAGGAAGCTAGTGGATACTCTGACCCACTTAAAATCCAGTCTTTTCCGTCCACAAAGCCGAAAATTATTCTACGGAGCTTCACCACTCACGGACTTTCCTCAAGCAACTCGGAAATTTAAGCTCCACGAGAGCGCTCGCCATGGGTCACAGAACGTTGCTCACCGATTTCCTTTGACAATTTTTGTATGTCTTTTTGGCTCACTGCGTTGGGCTGCCTACGCGCCAAACTTTCATTGATCGTTGCTGTGAAGCCACTAAAGTGTGCTTTACCCACAACTCCGCACACTGAACCGCCCCCCAAGAACCGAATGTGAGAGACCGGCCTGTGACTCCCTCCTCCTTCCCTTAAGACATAACGTGACGCTTCTATAGCGCGCCGACTCAAGAATACGCTAGGAGGCGATACATTAGCATCTACGATAAATCTTCTCGCCAGGTCCTCTACAGATCAAGAGATTTCGGAACCATCATCCTTCAAACAACACGTCTCTGGATCAGAACGGTCGGCAATTTCTAGATGTCCTGTTCGTTACAGGCGAATTTGTTCAGGCCTTTCCTCACAATTCTATCCTCTTCCTGCAACACCCGTCTTCACGACACCCTTAATCATTTTATTGACCGTCAAGGGACGGAGGTCCCAACAGAGGTGCAGGGGTCTGTGAGGGCTCGGCCAGGCCCGCTTTGTCACACACAGAGCCTCATGGTCCACTGTCGATCCCACCATCTATCTCACCCATTCACGCAGCATTCCTCCGGTTCAGTACACATGAGCTGGCATCGCGGATTTGCCATGGCCGGGTGACCCACTGCTCGAGCTTGCAAATGCTACTTCCTGCGCCTGTTGCCCATGGACGAGAAGCTTGATGTAGTGATGATGAGCTATAGGGATTATGAAATAAGGACACTTTCGTGCATTGTCGAGGATCCGACATGCAGAGTTCCTAACTGGAGTCTTCGCGAGTAATGCCAGAAAGGCGAAATGACAAATGTAAACATTGGCTGGCTTACGTTGTTCCAATTGGCTTCGGATACAAGTCAAGGCTATTGTGCTACTGGCAGCAAACTCTGCATCGTCTTCTACTAATGTGCAAACTGGACTGGTAGGCTTGATTCAACCTCAGTGGCTTGTATCACAGTACAAGTCCCTTTCTCATACCAAAGGGGCTTCGCAATGAGCCATTCCACCACAAAAAATCCGCTCACGTTAGCGGAAAACACTCCATCCTCATCGGACAACTCTCCTCAACCTCCCAAGTGGAATTATTCCCACCAGAATTCTTTCTTTAGAATCCATCCCCTACGGAAGCTCCAGCCGTTCCTTATCATCCTCCATTCTTCCTCATCCTCCTCATCGGAATTCCCTTCGTGGCTCACCATTAGGTAAGCATTATTTATGCCAGTTGAGCCACAATATTTAGGAAATTCCGATGATGTGTATTATTGAGTTTGTGCTTCTGTGTGTTGGTTATAGGTGCCCCAGATTCCCTCCCCTCCTCAAGTGCCACCTTTCCGTACCTTATGGAGTAGTCTTCCCTCCAGTCTCAGCCAAAGCCTACTCCAGTCTCCTCCTGCCCCAGATCATCCTCCTTCAGCTCCCAGTACCCGTGATATCTCTCAATTCCTCCAGCTCCTCCTATTTCTCCTCCATTATAATTATATTTATGTACAATATATGCACACTATTATAGAGCGAAGCGACACCCAGTAATTCTGGGATAGCCAAGCTCCGCGTGTCGTAGTCACCGAGCCGTTCAGCGCTAATTGCGTGGCGAAAGTGACTTCGAAGCATAGTTAGGAAACTCATCCCAATAATTCATAATTTTAGGGCTCACACTAATTGATGAGAGCATTAGTGCTTCACAATTAGTGTTGCGCGCCCGATTACTAACTCGTGTAATTTTAGAGGTATTTTAAATAAGAGTTTCAAGGTATATTTAATGTATTGAAACCAAATGTAACAAAGTAGCGCAGGTATTTATTATATACAAGACAGATGTAAACAAGTAGTGCAAGGTATATTATTATTTGTCTCTCCAAGTTTCTATATGAGATTAATTGTATTATATACCCATTCCACATAATTAGTAGAACTATCCGCTATATGTATAAAGTCCCGATTATTTATAAGAATACTCCGATACAGCCTAATTGATTTGTAATCATTCCTAAAGCCATTATAACCAATTAAGTCAATATTATGATAACCCACTATCACTACAATTAACTAATTATTACCGAAATTAATGAGAGTTATGGCAATCGCTTTTCCTTTAGAATAAATTGTTCTCTCAATAGTTATATAAACGTAACTCAAACGTATTAAGTGTACTTATTCCCGGTCTATTCATGCGCAGTATTATTATTCATTTTATTACACAAAACCGAATCCATGATAATTTTAACAATTCCGACAATTAACTGTAAGGAATCCATATTAGGCTCATTTTAAATCAAGATCTAGTAGAAATCCCTTACAGTTTGTAAATAGTAGCAGTTTTTAGTTAATGCTTAGTTTTTGAGATACGTAGTTTAGTTGCAATATTTACTTGACTTTCCACTCCCCTTCTTTTTCAAATACCAACATGCCGGACCCTACTCCTGAACAACTGGTGGCATTCCGGAGGATGCTGCGGAGACGAATCAATCACTACCTGAATCATTTGGAGGCACCATCCATTCGGGTTGCTGCAAAGATAGAGTTATTTAATTCTAAACCCGGTCGTCGTCCTATTTTTTCAGTTGCTGAAGCGCCTTCTGGAAGCACTCCGGGACAGGATCCAAGGAATTATCACCCGACGCTGTAACATCATCGATCTGTATTCCCTACCCGGACCTGAATCATGAGATCAAGGATGCTATGCAGGGACTTATCATTCCGTTGGACACGGCGTGGCCAGCCAACCCAAGAGACTCGTGTCTATAACCCCACCCTTGAGTCGCTGTGGCGGGAGAGCTCGAAGTCGCATCGTGCGATTCTTTGACCGGTTGAGCAATGACGGGAAATTTTCCTCCAAGACAAGGGATGAAACTCGATTCTCGGGAGGATAAGTTTTTGGATACATTGCGGAAAGGATGAGTGGTAAGTCATGATAAAATGCTTGAAAGGTTGATCCAGCATCTCATATTTTTTCTGTTTTGCGGAGGTTTGTAAACAAAACCATTTATTCATATTTTTAGAGTGTATCCACGATGAACCAGAGGAGATCCTGTGGAATCACGATGTACAGTAACCTTAAATACTAAGTATAGTTAGGATATGAAACATCATCCATGGATAGGTGTGTAAGTTCGAGACTACGGGTTATGTATTTTTAATGAGGGTTAGTTCCTTTGTTTTATTGTTATTATGATTACCTGTTACGCTTTATTTCTTACGTGAATCTAATCCATATTTGTGTTACCTCTGTCTTATTTTACACTTGATCAAGTTCTCTTGCGCGTTCGGCGTCTCAGTTACAATAATTACTATACCTTTGCGCGATATCAGGCTTTGTCACGTTTAGGGAGGAATGCTAACGGAACACTTCGTTCTAAGCTTGTCTCGTCTTAGGTTACGCCCATCTTGATATCTACCGTCAGTCATCTTAAGAAGCAATAGTTAATTATTACCGTATTCTTAGCGATACGTTATTATGTACTTAGCAGAAATTACTTAATTCTTAGCAATTCCTTTAGCGATGATTTATTCAGTCAGTATTTACGGGAATTACGTAATCTCTTAACGTAATTTTTAGATAATATTCAGCGGTATCTAGACGAATATTAATTCAAGCATTAATTCAAATTGTTTACTAGTATCAGCTTTAGCAAGTTACATCAATATCTACTAATTGTTATTTAGCGATCACCATTAACTAGTTCTTTAGATGACCAGGTTTTAACGGAACTGACATGCACAATCTCGGTTCTATTGCTGCGGACATTTTATCTTTAGTACGTACTCTCTATAGAAGTAAGTATCTATGACTTCGTGCTTGGTGTTTAGGAGCGATATTCACTTTTTCCTTTAGAGCATCTACCTTACTTAGTGTTATTATTTAGTTTTGTTATTAGATCGATATATTCAGTTTTAATAGGTAATAATACATGAGGGTAACCAGGGCGGTTATGTGATTAGTAGCTTTAAAACAATCAACTCATTTCCGGTTTGTCTCCCGACGGAGTACACAGCTTCTCTAAGTGATAGTAATTTTAAAAATTAGTTGTGAATAATGAACTATTAGTTGTTACATTTAAGTCTTTAGGTTACTAGTTATGCTTTAAAATCATAATTTGATTTACTGTCATTTTTTCCTGTTACCACTTAATTGGTCTTTAGTTCATTTGGTTTTGATAATTGTATTTAAATTCGGAAGGATCATTAAATTCGGCTTCTAAATTCAACTTAGTTGAGGAATTTGTGATTACTTCGCATCATCATCATCCTTCATACATCATTGTCATGATGTCGTTTCTCGTGGAGTGAAGTGCGTAGGCTTGCGTTTTTTCGCCTGTAACAAATTTTAAGCACATGAGAATCGCTTTTTCTACACAGTACTCCAGCCAGAATTTTTTTTTTTCTCAAGTTACCCCTTTTCGAAACTTTGGAGGGTGACGTCTATCGTAATGGGCTAATTCGGGTATCTCAATACAAGTCTCCCAGTCCGGATATCGTAGCTGTACTCCTAGATCTCCCACTACTCCTCCAACCCGCCGAATGACTGTGTGCACAAAATCCAGGAACATCGCATTATTGGTTGTCGGATCCATCAATCCCTCCCTTTGGGGTTAACTCTCCAATGATAGTTGATAGATGATCCAAAGTATCATGAACATACACGAGTTAGGTAGTCTACGCAACAGAAATGATCTGCGCTGATACATTGTTGAGTCTTAATTATATTTATTGATTGCTTACGGTGTATCTCTTTTAAAGCGACAGTACTCCCAGTTATGCAGTGCGGGTTTCCATATTTGGCAATTATCCGTGGCAGGTTTCTGCTCAACATGGCATATTCACTATGTCGCTTTAGGGTCCCCTTTTTATTAGGTGGGCATCGAAGTATCGAGCGACGGTTCCTCTTATGACTAGTAATCCGGAATGCCCTTCATGATTTTTCAGGCTACTATTCTTGTCCGGGTTGTTTATGTACTTCCACTCAAAGGCAATCGGGATTTGGTAATATCATGCATCCATATTTGGAATTGCAGTGATGCAATTTTCGGGTGATGGGAGGACTATCCGGGCTCGTCTACCCGGATGACGTTCCATCTTCACCATCCCTGCCATGAGATACAGGATCCGAGTTCCGTCTCTTCGACGATAAGCAAGCCAATCATAGCCTATTTGTTGATATCCGAGTTTTAGAACGAATATGTTCATTTGATGATCAGTCAGGCCATTACTTTGTAGTTTCAGTAGTTTTTGTCGAGCACTGAAAAGATTGTAAGTTATGTTACAGCTAATTACCTATAATTTAGATTATTAATTGCGTCTGATTGTATGTATAATAGTTTACTCAAGCTCATCTATGAAAGGCTATTTGTAAATCCGGAAGACGATGTAACCTCCGTTTACCGAATTTCTTAGTAATAACATACTCACTGTTCCAATGTGTCTCCTTTGACCTTTAAAGCGCAAAAAATTCCATAATATTTTGTGAACGTATCATCGAAAGATGATTTCTTACGGTACATCACATACCTGCATGATGACAAAGGCATTCTGCAGTAATTTAGATACTCGCTTAAAGTCCTACGCTCTAGCCAGGATAGAATACTATACACCGGTGGAATTACGGAATTTATTACACCTGAGATTTTGGGTTGGGTTATTCTCAAGTGTAACGCAGATTCAGATGAGGATTTCATATTCACCTGGTTGCTCCGCTTTATGTATTGCATATACTCTATAAGCATGAGGGTTTTGTATCAGCTTTACCCCAACACTCACCAGAGCTTTTTTCGTTGGTAGGTGTTGTTAGGGTATAGCATATATTGGTATACACAATCTTATATATGTATGTATAAGGCAAGCATGAGCAATAATACCATGATATGATGATATTATTTGTGCGTGTTAAACTGCGTTGCGCACATTGGGTCAGGAGTGTGAAAAGCACTGCCCGGTTAAGTGATCGTGTGAAACGTGAGGCAATGGGCCTGTCAATAGTTTAGGGTATTTATAGTTTAATGGGAATTCATTGTGAAAGATTGGGTTAAATAAGAATCAGAATAAATCGGACCCTTACACTCGGTCCCTGGCAAAGTTACAAGAAACTACCTGTCGTATCCTCTCACTCTGGCATTACTTAACAAGTAACATCTCTCATTTCATATAATACCCGGGAGTGATCCTCATTAGTGCTAATATTAAAACCAAACATTGGCAAGCAGCGATATGAATGTGGGATTTCCTATTTACATTTACTAGAGGCCATCGATTTGTACTTTCATATTACACGTTCCTTATTATTTGTATTACTATTGCTATTTTCAGGCGAAGATTTGTCCACTCGAAATTATCAATTTCGATATCACCAGCATTCCAATTGTGGCATTTGCTGACTTTCTCTTTTTATTTTATTGCTCCGAGTTACTAAATATTGAAAATTGCCGTAGCTGAATTAGGTCGACAACATTTTGCGGATCAATGGGCCTACCGATTCTACCAGGTAAGCTGTATTACTGTACTCTGCCGAATTACTAAAATGTAGTAATACTACAGGAACAAATATAAACAATTCTGGTAACATTGAAGCCCCAAGTGAAAGGACTAAGCAAATATATAGAGAATACATGCTCTATTAGAAAAAATGAAGTTGTTTTTAATACAAGTTCGATGCAGCGTAAGTTTTCCTGTGTAAAGATTATGACCCATTATATACAACATGTTCACGGATGAAAGAAGATAAAGGGTATCAGTCTCCTGCACACAACAGGATCTGGTATTGTAAGAGCATTTTAATATAATTAAAATACAAAAACAATATTTCAACTACAATTTTTTTAAACGCATCTGGAATATTTGTCGAATTCAGTATTCATTTTGGGGTTAAAATTTCATAGCAAAGTTACATTGGTCACATTGGATGACTTTTTTTACGCAGTCCAACTCAACAAACACTGAACACGTGTTATCAAGTAGTTCAGCTCTCAATCGTAATGCTAATACGAACACTCCTATGAATTTACATACTTTTTACAAGTAAACTGACAAAATTTAAATTCAGGTACTTTGACTTTCTGGAAATATTGATTGATGGTTGTCAGTTTAAAAATTTTATTTTCTGCAATAGCGTTTGATTTAAATCATGAATTTTTTTTTTAAATATTAGAATTCCTCAAATTTGGCAACTGGGCACCAATGGGGATTGGGTTGGCCGTGTCCCTAAATGCTATTGCCAGAAAATAAAATTTTAAACTGACAAACCATCAATCAATATTTTCCAGAAAGTCAAAGTACCTGAATTTAAATTTTGTCAGTTTACTTGTAAAAAGTATGTAAATTCATAGGAGTGTTCGTATTAGCATTACGATTGAGAGCTGAACTACTTGATAACACGTGGTGTTTGTTGAGTTGGACTGCGTAAAAAAAGTCATCCAATGTGGCCATGTAACCTTGCTATGAAATTTAGACCCCAAAATGAATACTGAATTCGACAAATATTCCAGATGCGTTAAAAAAATTGTAGTTGAATATTGTTTTTGTATTTAATTATATTAAAATGCTCTTACTATACCAGATCCTGTTGTGCAGAGACTGATACCTTTATCTTCTTTCATCCGTGAACATGTTGTATAAATGGGTCATATCTTTACACAGGAAAACTTACGCTCATCGAACTTGTATTTAAAAACAACTTCATTTTTACATATGTGTAATAGACATGTATTCTTCTATAATTTTTTGCTTAGTCTTAATCGGCTAATTTGGGGCTTCAAATGTTACCAGAATTGCTTTCTCATATTATTTGTTCCCGTAGTATTACTACATTTTAGGCAATAGTATTCGGCAGAGTACGTTGTACCACAAGCTTGTGGTAGAATTCGGTAGCCCAATTGATCCGCAAAATGTGTGTCGACCTATTCATTCACCCAATTTTCAATATTTAGTAACTCGGAGCAATAAAATAAAAAGAGAAAGTCAGCAAATGCCACAATTGGAAATGCTGGTGATATCGCTATAAAAATTGTGGTATTTTCGAGTGGACAAATCTTCGGCATGAAAATAGCAATAGTATTACAAATAATAAGGAACGTGTAATATGAAAGTACAAATCGATGGCCTTAGTAAATGTAAAATAGGAAATCCACATTCATATCGCTTGCTTGCAATGTTTGGTTAAATTTAGCACTATGTTAGGATCACTCCGGGTATTATGATGATGAGAGATGTTACTTGTTAAGTAATGCCAGAGTGAGAGGATACGACAGGTAGTTTCTTGTAACTTTGCCAGGGACCGAGTGTAAGGGTCCGATTTATTCTGATTCTTATTTATACCCAATCTTTCACAATGAATTCCCATTAAACTATAAATACCCTAAACTATTGACAGGCCATTGCCTCACGTTTCACACGAACACTTAACCGGGCAGTGCTCTTCACACTCCTGACCCAATGTGCGCACGCAGTTTCACACGCACAAATAATATCATCATATCATGGTATTATTGCTCATGCTTGCCTTATACATACATATATAAGATTGTTATACCAATATATGCTATACCCTAACACACCTACCAACGAAAAAAGCTCCAGCTGAGTGTTGGGGTAAAGCTGATACAAAATCCTCATGCTTATAGAGTATATGCAATACATAAAGCGGAGCAAACAGGTGATATGAAATCCTCATCTGATCTGCGTTACACTTGAGAATAACCCAACCCAAAATCTCAGGTGTAATAAATTCCGTAATTCCACCGGTGTATAGTATTCTATCTTGCCGGTAGAGCGTAGGACTTTTAAGCGGAGTATCTAAATTACTGCAGAATGCCTTTGTCATCATGCAGGTATGTGATGTACCGTAAGAAATCATCTTTCGATAATACTTTCAATAATATGGAATTCTTGCTTTTAAAGGTCAAAGGAAACACATTGGAACAGTGAGTATGTTATTACTAAGAAATTCGGTAAACGGAGGTTACATCGTCTTCCGGATTTTACAAATATGCCGTTCATAGATGAGCTTGAGTAAAACTATTATACATACAATCAGACGCAATTAATAATCTAAATTATAGGTAATTAGCTGTAACATAAATTTCAGTGCTCGACAAAGCTACTGAAACTACGAGTAACGGCCTGACTGATCATCAAATGAACATATTCGTTCTCAAACTCGGATATCAACAAATAGGCTATGATTGGCTTGCTATCGTCGAAGAGACGGAACTCGGATCCTGTATCTAATGGCAGGGATGGTGAGGATGGAACGTCATCCGGGTAGACGAGCCCAGATAGTCCTCCCATCACCCGAAAAATTGCATCACCTGCAATTCCAAATATGGATGCATGATATTACCATAATCCCGATTGCCTTTGAGTGGAAGTACATAAACAACCCGGACAAGAATAGTAGCCTGAAAACCATGAAGGGCATTCCGGATTACTAGTCATAAGAGGAACCGTCGCTCGATACTTCGATGCCCACCTAATAAAAAGGGGACCCCTAAAGCGACATAGTGAATATGCCATGTTGAGCAGAAACCTGCCACGGATAATTTCCAAAATATGGAAACCCGCACTGCATAACTGGGAGTACTGTCGCTTTAAAAAGAGATACACCGTAAGCAATCAATAAATATAATTAAGACTCAACAATGTATCAGCGCTGCTCATTTCTGTTGCGTAGACTACCTCGTGTATGTTCATGATACTTTGGATCATCTATCAACTATCATTGGAGAGTTACCCCAAAGGGAGGGATTGATGGACCCGACAACCAATAATGCGATGTTCCTGGATTTTGTGCACACAGTCATTCGGCGGGTTGGAGGAGTAGTGGAGATTTAGGAGTACAGCTACGATATCCGGACTG
>LJIJ01005647.1:0-11317 GCA_001718145.1 Orchesella cincta
TGACTACATCATTAACCTCAAAAGCAGCACGCTTTTGAATGAAATAAAACTATCAATTCAAAAAGCAATAAGCTAACAGTTGGTCAATAGCAAATTCTTCTAAAGTCAGGGAGTCGTTTCATCAAGAAAATTAGTCTCACCCATATAGATTCTTAAAATCGGGCATGACCTGAGAAACCTTACGAACCACTTGTTTCGTTTGAGAACAAATGACCCCTCTAATTCCTCATGAACTTGCTTAGCCACAGAATACACATCAGCCAACATGCCATACATAAACAAAATTGAGAAATTCCAACCAAGTTGCACCAAAAATAGACCAGTTGTGTCCAAGCTGAAAAATTTTCATCATCCTCCATGCTGCAGCAGATAGAACGATGATGGTTGTACAAACAAACAATATGCATTATTTCGTGTGTACAATCATCATAACAAGTAAAACTTTAGAGTAGTATTTCTCTGTACGAGATCGGACATAATTTGGAGTTCCCGGAAAGCCAACGTTTGTTTCTGAAGTGAAGAGCTGTTTGTTGATTTTTTTCATTTTTTCGTACCATGTCCCTGCCATACTTACCAATGTAGGAACGGAAACAATGCCCATTTACAACTGAGGTCATATTCATAAAAGAATACGATGCCAGTCATGAGCAAATTCCAGTTCATGTAAGAAAGCAGAGATATTGCGATTTTGGTTCCGATTTCGATCCCACTCCAAGTAGGGGGTGACATGCGACCGATATTATCCATTTGACATTGTTCAGATAGCCAGAATCCAAGGATTTCTAAGTATATCCAAGTGGTAGAAGGTTGGCATGAGGAGTCCTGTTGATGTCATAAGCCGAACCATCCAACTAGCTGTCCAGCTTCCCTTCAAGTCTTCCTTTGACAATTTTTTTCCTTAAAAAAAGAATTATCATTTAAATCGAAGGGGTTGACCTTTCTAACCCACAAAATTTTTACCTTTGTAATGACGTTCTTCGTATCAATCATGCTGTTTAAAAGTGCAGCAATGGAATGAGCCCCTTCCAAAATACGTAACCTCCAGTTCCAATCACGATGTATGACGCAACAAACATGACGTTATGTACTGTCACAAACAACTTTACAGAATTCCAAGTGTAGATCACCTGAATCATAACCAAACATTGGTAGAAAATTGCGAAATATAGTCTGATGCCATAAATACGGAGAGCCCTTTCATCCTTAACTTGCAGTCGGTTGGTTTTCTCATTCCATGTAAATACAATTCCACCAAAATAATCGCAAAGCTTGATATTTTCCTTAATCCTAGCTAACAATTTACTTGAAAGAAGCATTTTGTTTAATTTCCTGTGATTTTACCACGGAACCAGTTTCATGCTAGTTTTTGTCCAATGGCGTTGGAAAATAGACTGACTCAGTTGGAATACTTGGTTCATCGTAAAGGCCATTTGTAAAAAAAATTCTCACCTACTTATTGAATAAAATAAAAATAAGCCGTGCATACTTGCAACCTCGAGTCAGTGCTCAGGGCGTTAATTAACGTCCCTGCCAGGGGCCTTAATTTGGGTCACTGGACGCTAATTTGAGCCCGTGACTCTAATTAACGTCCCATGGTCCATGATTAGGTCCCATAATTTTCCATTGCCGAGACATTTGCATTTCTGTGCTTAGTGTAGAAACGGCCGATTTTAAAAAAAAAAATTAAATACTTTTCCCCAATGGTTGACTAAACGTCCCAGGGACCCAAATTAACGTCCCTAATACTAAAAGACCCTAATTAGTGTCCCGGGGACAAACAGGCAGGGACCCAAGTTTGGGTCCCAGGACGTTTAAATTGGGTTCCAGGGACTTTAATTAAACGTCCTGAGCACTGACTTACCTCCGCTTTATTTTTCGGCGACTGGTTATGCAGACTACCCAAAAATTTGACAATTCGAATCAAATATGCGACATTATCAATTATTACAAGTGTCGGCAAGGGTTTGTGATTGTCTAACAATTTTATAGCAAATGGAAGAGGACAGTAAAAAAGATTTCCCGAAGATATGTAGCAAACACATATGCCCCATGTCCATATGATGCTTTGCTACGAGACCTAAGTTGGCTAGGCTTAAATAAATAACGTCTATCTTAATGCCATCAGTGAATATAAAATCAAATCCACGTCAAAAGTGCTAGAAAAGCTGGACATTTTGTCGTGATAGTAGAGCTCGAATCCAAAGAAGACAAAAGAAAAGTTTTTAGAAACTGTGACCTACTCAAAAACTACTGTAAAAAAGTTTCCGTCACGGATGATTTAACCATTATTGAGAGAAGAACTCGACGGTAAAGTCAAGAAAGTTAAATCGCAAAAAGAAATAAAGCTCGAAGAAGCCACAAGCAAACCAAACTCAGAAGCAAAAACCGTTGAAAAACTATCATTTGCCGAACAGATGGTGAACCTGCCAATAAGGTGAAGAAGAAAACGAATTGTTTTGCGAATTCAAAGGATATTCTTGCAAAAACATGAAGACTTAACACAGCTTGGGCAAAATCATGGATTTGAAAAAGAACAAATTGAGACCATAGCTGCGATAAAGACCCATTGGTCGTCGATGGGAAAAATTGAAACATATGGACTTCAGCTATAACAATAAGAGTGAATTGGGGAAAGTTTGTAGAGGCGATTGTACCCTTGCTCCTTTTAGCCATTTCTTTACCCATTCTATCTCCTTTGCTAATTTCTACAAAGGAAACATCTCCTTGTTCAGTGTGACATCAAAATCCTTAAAGAACGCAGGACCAGTTTGTACATTTGCAACAGATCTGGAAACCACATTGATGAGTAAAAACTACTCCCAGCAAAATACAAATTACGATGTTATCTTGTGTGGTAATTCTGCTAAAGCCTTTTCTAACTTGGAAGAGTTTCTGAAAGGCAAATTTGGAGCTCAATTTAACATTGTGAATATTGCTCCTCAAGACGCGTTTGTCTTTGGTGCAATGAAAACAGCCATGCAGTATTAGTTGTTATATCACTCCACAACCTCTGTGTAAACAAAGACAAACGCATCTTGAGGATCAATATCACAATGTTAAATTGAGCCTCCAAATTTGTCCTTCAGAAACTCTTCCAAGTTAGAAAAGGCTTTAGCAGAATTACCACACAAGATAACATCGTAATTTGTATTTGCTGGGAGGTAGTTTTTACTCATCAATGTGGTTTCCAGATCTGTTGCAATAGAAGTGTACAAACGGGTCCTGCGTTCTTTAGGATTTTGATGTCACACTGAACAAGGAGATGTTTCCCTTTGTAGAAATTAGCAAAGGAGATAGAATGGGTACAAGAAATGGCTAAAAGGAGCAAGGGTACAATCGCCCTCTACAAACTTTCCCCAATTCACTCTTATGTTATAGCTGAAGTCCATATGTTCAATTTTTCCCATCGACCCATGGGTCTTTATCGCAGCTATGGTCTCAATTTGTCTTTTTCAAATCCATGATTTTTGCCCAAGCTGTGTTAAATCTTCATGTTTTGCAAGAATATCCTTTAAATTCTTAAACAATTCGTTTTTTTCTTCGAGTTATTGGCAGGTTCACCATCTGTTACGGCGAATGATAGTTTTTCAACGGTTTTTGCTTCTTAGTTTAGTTTGCTTGTGGCTTCTTCGAGCTTTATTTCTTTTTCGATTTAACTTTCTTGACTTTACCGTCGAGTTCTTCTCTCAATAATGGTTAAATCATCCGTGACGGAAACTTTTTTACAGTAGTTTTTGAGTAGGTCACAGTTTCTAAAAAACTTTTCTTTTGTCTTCTTTGATTCGAGCTCTACTATCACGACAAAATGTCCAGCCTTTTCTAGCACTTTTGACGTGGATTTGATTTTATATTCACTGATGGCATTAAGATAGACGTTATTTATTTAAGCCTAGCCAACTTAGGTCTCGTAGCAAAGCATCATATGGACAATGGGGCATATGTGTTTGCTACATATCTTCGGGAAAATCTTTTTTACTGTCCTCTTCCATTTGCTATAAAATTGTTAGACAATCACAAACCCTTGCCGACACTTGTAATAATTGATAATGTCGCATATTTGATTCGAATTGTCAAATGTTTGGTAGTCTGCATAACCAGTCGCCGAAAAATAAAGCGGAGGTAAGTCAATGCTCAGGACGTTAATTAAAGTCCCTGGAACCCAATTTAACGTCCCTGGGACCAAACTTGGGTCCCTGCCTGGGGCCTTAATTTGTGTCCCCGGGACACTAATTAGGGTCTTTAGTATTAGGGACGTTAATTTTGGTCCCGACGTTTAGTCAACCATTGGGGAAAAGTATTTAATTTTTTAAAATCGGCCGTTTCTACACTAAGCACAGAAATGCAAATGTCTCGCAATGGAAATTATGGGACCCTAATCATGGACCATGGGACGTTAATTAGAGTCACGGCTCAAATTAGCGTCCCAGTGACCCAAATTAAGGCCCCTGGCAGGGACGTTAATTAACGCCCTGAGCACTGACTCGAGGTTGCAAGTATGCCACGCGCTTATTTTATTTTATTTCAATAAGTAGGTGAGAATTTTTTTTACAAATGGCCTTTACCATGAACCAAGTATTCCAACTGAGTCAGTCTATTTTCCAACGCCATTGGACAAAAACTAGCATGAAACTGGTTCCGTGGTAAAATCACAGGAAATTAAACAAAATGCTTCTTTCAAGTAAATTGTTAGCTAGGATTAAGGAAAATATCAAGCTTTGCGATTATTTTGGTGGAATTGTATTACATGGAATGAGAAAACCAACCGACTGCAAGTTAAGGATGAAAGGGCTCTCCGTATTTATGGCATCAGACTATATTTCGCAATTTTCTACCAATGTTTGGTTATGATTCAGGTGATCTACACTTGGAATTCTGTAAAGTTGTTTGTGACAGTACATAACGTCATGTTTGTTGCGTCATACATCGTGATTGGAACTGGAGGCTACGTATTTTGGAAGGGGGCACATTCCATTGCTGCTCTATTAAACAGCATGATTGATTACGAAGAACGTCATTACAAAGGTAAAATTTTGTGGTTAGAAAGGTAAACCCCTTCGATTTAAATTATAATTCTTTTTTCTTAAGGAAAAAAATTGTCAAAGGAAGACTTGAAGGGAAGCTGGACAGCTAGTTGGATGGTTCGGCTTATGACATCAACAGGACTCCTCATGCCAACCTTCTACCACTTGGATATACTTAGAAATCCTTGGATTCTGGCTATCTGAACAATGTCAAATGGATAATATCGGTCGCATGTCACCCCCTACTTGGAGTGGGATCGAAATCGGAACCAAAATCGCAATATCTCTGCTTTCTTACATGAACTGGAATTTGCTCATGACTGGCATCGTATTCTTTATGAATATGACCTCAGTTGTAAATGGGCATTGTTTCCGTTCCTACATTGGTAAGTATGGCAGGGACATGGTACGAAAAAATGAAAAAAATCAACAAACAGCTCTTCACTTCAGAAACAAACGTTGGCTTTCCGGGAACCAAATTATGTCGATCTCGTACAGAGAAATCTACTCTAAAGTTTTACTTGTTATGATGATTGTACACACGACAATAATGCATATTGTTTGTTTGTACAACACCATCATCGTTCTATCTACTGCAGCATGAGGGATGATGAAAATTTTCAGCTTGGACACAACCTGGTCTACTTTTGGTGCAATTTGGTTGGAATTTTCTCAATTTTGTTTATGTACGGCATGTTGGCTGATGTGTATTCTGTGGCTAAGCAAGTTCATGAGAATTTTGAGGGATCATTTGTTCTCAAACGAAACAAGTGGTTCGCAAGGTTTCTCAGGTCATGCCCGATTTTAAGAATCTATATGGGTGACACTAATTTTCTTGATGAAACGACTCCCCTGACTTTAGAAGAATTTGCTATTGACCAAACAGTTAGCTTATTGCTTTTGAATTGATGGTTTTATTTCATTCAAAAGCCTGCTGCTTTTGAGGTAATGTTATAGTCATTTTTAGTTAAAAATCAATTTTACTTTACCATACTTTACTGCTACTTGCAAGCGATCCGTGTGTCACTGATAAGCAATGATAAAGTTTTTAATTAACTTAGTCAACAACGAACTATTATCGTTAAAAAGTAATCAAAACCAATGATTTATGAAAGTTTAACTGGTGGTTCAAACATCCTTTGAAAATCTAAGAAAGATTTCACTGCTTTGACATAAATTTAATTCATTTATTATAAATTATTCTACCAAATATGTATAATATGTAATTGGTGTAAAACTATTCTAAAGGCAAAAAATAAATCTCAACAATATTGATTATTGCTAATATTAAAACTGTATGATAATTCAATTTATTTAGTTATCAAAACTTATCATTCAAATATCTACCAAAAACTTGCTTCGGGAAAATGTTAAATGTTTAAGACCAAGAGAATTACATTAAAGATCGGGGGTTGAATTTTAGAATCCGTCAGAAGGGATACATGTTTTTGTCATGTATGTCATTTCAAATAGGGAACGTGTTTCGGCAGACAAGGTTACTTCCGAACCTTTGTTAAGTCTAAAAAACAAAATAGATTTAACAGCTACACACTGCGACCAAAACAGGCAAGGCAAATCCAACCTAGAATTTTCATCAATATTTTACCATAATTTGAATGTAATCGTAAAGAGATAACCTTATGTCACAAGCAGGCTTGTATAATCATGGATTAACTAATTCAATCCATTAAATCGATAAGGATTAATTTTAATCCCTAATCCTTAATCCCACACTCAATTTTGCCGTAGATTAATCCTTAATCCATTAATCCACCAATCTCCTCAAAATCATCTAATCCTTAATCCAATTAATTGGGTTTGAGTAAAACTAATCAGATTAATTAATCCATATTGGATTAAACAAACCACTAAATTCACGCAAAAATTTCGAATTTTATACCGATTTATCCATTTTAGGGCACAATTTGTGGGAAAATCCTGTTTCTGAAGCATTGGCATAGACATTGTTTTCAAGCATTTAAACGTGCGTCACACACGGTTTCTTTGAAGAATTTACGTCGTAAAGAAATAAGCTAACTCTTCAAAAACACTGATTTGAATTGCTGTTACAGTACTACTGTTAGAAATATAAATTTTTGTACTCTAAATGTTTCTAATCGACAATGACTGATGACGAGTCAAGGATAACTCATCAATTGTAATGCTGCGAAAACTACTAATTCAATGTTGTTCATTAATGAATTTTGCAACAGATATTAGTTTATTTGTGTTATACAGTGAAAAGTAGGAAACATCATGTATAAAACCCGTTTTTATACGTTTACTTGTAGTACTTTTTGTTAATGTTTGCACTTAATCCAATTATTAATCGGATTAGTTAATCCATAATCCTTAATCCAGCCTAGCTGAATAGCATAATCCAATCCTGGATTAATTTTTGCAGAAAAATTAGGCAATTAATCCATAATCCTTATCCCAAAATGTCAAGCATTAATCCTTAATCCATAATCCAGGGTCGAAAAATGTTGGATTATACAGCCTGGTCACAAGTTCATTTTTGAGCATGTTTTTATAAAAATATTGCTTGGTCCAACTTCACGTTTGCAATTCAGTAAAAAAACCAGTGAAAACAATGTCTTTTTCACAAAAAGTACCAGGTTTACCAATTCAGTCGTGCGATGTAATTGCCAACCCAAATTTTCTTTATATTATTTACATGGTTGAAAGCACTGCTTCAAAACTAATGTTAAAAATGCTGACAAGCTTAACCAGAATTCGCGTTTAAACAGCGAATTTCCTTTTATATACATGCTGCCATTTTCCAGTTGCATTAGTTTTGAAGCAGTGCTTTCAACCATGTAAATAATATAAAGAAATTTGGGTTGCAATTACATCCACGACTGAAATTGTAAACCTGGTACTTTTTGTGAAAAAGACATTGTTTCACTGGTTTTTTTTACTGAATTGCAACGTGAAGTTGGACAAGCAATATTTTTATAAAAACATGCTCAAAAATTGAACTTGTGACCAGGCTTGTATAATCCAACATTTTTCGACCTGGATTATGGATTAAGGATTAATGCTTGACATTGTTGGGATAAGGATTATGGATTAATTGCCTAATTTTCTGCAAAAATTAATCCAGGATTGGATTAATGCTATTCCAGCTAGGCTGGATTAAGGATTATGGATTAACTAATCGATTAATAATTGGATTAAGTGCAAACATTAACAAAAGTACTACAAGTAAACGTATAAAAACGGGTTTTATACATGATGTTTCCTACTTTTCACTGTATAACACAAATAAACTAATATCTGTTGCAAAATTCATTAATGAAAAACATTGAATTAGTGTTCGCAGCATTAAAATTGATGAGTTATCCTTGACTCGTCATCAGTCATTGTCGATTAGAAACATTTAGAGTACAAAAATTTATATTTCTAACAGTAGTACTGTAACAGCAATTCAAATCAGTGTTTTGAAGAGTTAGCTTATTTCTTATACGACGTAAATTCTTCAAAGAAACCGTGTGTGACGCACGTTTAAATGCTTGAAAACAAATGTCTATGCCAATGCTTCAGAAACAGGATTTTTCCCACAAATTGTGCCACTAAAATGGATAAATCGGTATAAAATTCGAAATTTTTGCGTGAATTTAGTGGTTTGTTTAATCCAATATGGGAATAATTAGTCTGATTAGTTTTACTCAAAACCCAATTAATTGGATTAAGGATTAGATGATTTTGAGGAGATTGATGGGATTAATGGATTAAGGATTAATCCACGGCAAAATTGAGTGTGGGATTAAGGATTAGGGATTAAAATTAATCGTTAATCCGATTAATGGATTGAATTAGTTAATCCATGATTATACAAGCCTGCTTGTGACATAAGGTTATCTCTTTACGATTACATTCAAAATTATGGTAAAAATTGATGAAAATCTAGGTTGGATTTGCCTTGCCTGTTTTGGTCGCAGTGTGTAGCTGTTAAATCTATTTTTGTTTTTTAGACTTAACAAAGGTTCGGAAGTAACCTTGTCTGCCGAAACACGTTCCCTATTTGAAATCACATACATGACAAAACATGTGTCCCTTCTGACGGATTCTAAAATTCACCCCGATCTTAATGTAATTCTCTGGTCTTAAACTTTTAAACATTTTTCCGAAGTAAGTTTTTTGTAAATTTTGAATGATAAGTTTGATAACTAAATAAATTGAATTATCATACAGTATTAATATTAGCAATAATCAATATTGTTGAGATTTATTTTTTGCCTTTAGAATAGTTTTACACCAATTACATATTTATACTTATTTGGTAGAATAATTTATAATAAATGAATTAAATTTATGTCAAAGCAGTTGATAAATCTTTCTTATCTTTTCAATGTTTGAAAGTTTGAACCACCAGTTCACCTTTCATAAATCATTGGTTTTGATTACTTTTTAACGATAATAGTTCGTTGTTGACTAAGTTAATTAAAAACTTTTATCATTGCTTATTTATCAGTGAAGGACAACCGGAACGCTTGCAAGTAGCAGTAAAGTATGGTAAACGTAAAATTAATTTTTAACTAAAAATGACTATATCATTTCCTCAAAAGCAGCAGGCTGTTGAATGAAATAAAGCTATCAATTCAAAAGCAATAAACTAACTGTTTGGTCAATAGCAAATTCTTCTAAAGTCAGGGGAGTCGTTTCATCAAGAAAATTAGTCTCACCCATATAGATTCTTAAAATCGGGCATGACCTGAGAAACCTTACGAACCACTTGTTTCGTTTGAGAACAAATGACCCCTCTAATTCCTCATGAACTTGCTTAGCCACAGAAATACACATCAGCCAACATGCCATACATAAACAAAATTGAGAAAATTCCAACCAAATTGCACCAAAAGTAGACCAGGTTGTGTCCAAGCTGAAAATTTTCATCATCCCTCCACGCTGCAGTAGATAGAACGATGATGGTGTTGTACAAACAAACAATATGCATTATTGTCGTGTGTACAATCATCATAACAAGTAAAATTTAGAGTAGATTTCTCTGTACGAGATCGACATAATTTGGAGTTCCCGGAAAGCCAACGTTTGTTTCTGAAGTGAAGAGCTCTTTTTTGATTTTTTTGCATTTTTTCGTACCACGTCCCTGCCATACTTACCAATGTAGGAACGGAAACAATGTCCATTTACAACTGAGGTCATATTCATAAAGAATACGATGCCGGTCATGAGCAAATTCCAGTTCATGTAAGAAAGCAGAGATATTGCGATTTTGGTTCCGATTTCGATTCCACTCCAAGTAGGGGGGTGACATGCGACCGATATTATCCATTTGACATTGTTCAGATAACCAGAATCCAAGATAACTTGGGAAACAAGGATTCCTAAGTATATCCAAGTGGTAGAAGGTTGGCATGAGGAGTCCTTTGATGTCATAAGCCGAACATCCAATTAGCTGTCGCAGTTCCCTTCAAGTCTTCCTTTTACAATTTTTTTCCTTAAAGAAAAAGAATTATAATTTAATCGAAAGGGTTTACCTTTGTAATACGTTCTTCGTAATCAATCATGCTGTTTAAAAGTGCAGCAATGGAATGTGCCCCCTTCCAAAATACGTAGCCTCCAGTTCCAATCACGATGTATGACGCAACAAACATGACGTTATGTACTGTCACAAACAACTTTACAGAGTTCCAAGTGTAGATCACCTGAATCATAACCAAACATTGGTAGAAAATTGCGAAATATAGTCTGATGCCATAAATACGGAGAGCCCTTTCATCCTTAACTTGCAGTCTGTTGGTTTTCTCATTCAATGTAATACAATTCCACCAAAATAATCGCAAAGCTTGATATTTTCCTTAATCCTAGCTAACAATTTACTTGAAAGAAGCATTTTGTTTAATTTCCTGTGATTTACCACGGAACCAGTTTCGTGCTAGTTTTTTGTCTTATGGTGTTGGAAATAGACTGACTTGGTTAAAATACTTGGTTCACGGTAAAGGGCATTTGTAAAAAAATATCTCACCTACTTTTTGAAATAAAATATAAATAAGCGCGTGCATAATTGCTACCTCGAGTCAGTGCTCAGGACGTTAATTAACGTCCCTGCCAGGGGCCTTAATTTGGTCACTGGACGCTAATTTGGGCCCGGGACTCTAATTAACGTCCGCGGACCCTAATTAACGTCCCGCGACCCTAATTAACGTCCCGACCCTAATTAAGGTCCAAAATTAATAAAATTAATATGTAGAAGGTAAAAATTACACACTAATTTTATGAATTTTTTTTTCGGCGAAAAACAATTCCATTGCGGGATATTTGCATTTCTA
>LJIJ01005648.1:0-11317 GCA_001718145.1 Orchesella cincta
TTTAATAACTATACAACTTTACGGTACTCTAGCGTTAACAAAAATATATAACGCTCGACTCATTAACTTATTCACAGTGACGAGAAAAAAAAACTACTTAACTTTCATTTTGTTGACTTATATTGAGTTCATTACCCATGCTAATTTTGTACAACTTTGATTTTTGTGTAGTAGGTATCGCTTATAAGTAAAACTACGTATTACAAGTGTGGGAAAGTGCATGCTTGCAGAAACATTCTGTATGGTCATGATAATTTTTGTCATTCCATAACTCTTTAATGTTGTTCATAACATCTTTGTACATACTTTTTACGCTTTTCGGTAATTTAATTTTGAGGTCATCACCAATTCTTTTCCATGGCACATTACAATAATTATTGCAGACGCAAATTGATGGTTCCATTCCCTGTCGATTATATTCCACGTTTTGTCCATGATAGATTGCATGATATGTTGTTGGTACCCATGAGAATTTCCAATTTTCCATAACGCTTTCAGGTTCACTTTAACTGCTTGTGAGTTCCAAAAGGATGAATGGTTATCTTTGAATTGCCGTCATGTCGATAACAGGTTCACTAGGTACTCTGGTCAGTGGTTTTACTGTTGGGGGCTTGATAGATGTGTCCACGTATTTAGGTAGGCTGGTCTGCTCGATACTTCTTTCACGATCATGATTTCTCATGTTAGTTTCAAGTGAAGGATCCATTTTTGTTCCAGTTTCAAGTATTTGTTTCAGAGCATTTAAGTCGCATTCGGTTAGTGTTGAGCTTTGTTGACCTTCGTTTGGTTTTGGTAGGCGTGGCATCTTGGTAGAGGGAGGTACGTCATCCGTGATAGATATTTTCTTTGGATATTTTTTTAACTGATGACAGTTTCGAAACACAGCTTGTTTGTCCTTTTTAGATTTTAACTTCACAATCGCAACAAACTGGTCGGACTTCTTTGCTTTTTTAACTTGCACTTCTTCGACATTTACGCTCACATTTAGAGCTGATTGTAATAGATTTTGATTATTTCTGTTTGTTTATCGCTTGTTAGCAGGTTGGGGTCATCTAGACCATGAATAACTACGTTCATTTCTCTATTTTCACGAGATTGCTTGTTCACATTTTGAACTGTAAACTCTGTAATAGGGCTTACATTAGCCGAGCACTGTGACATTTGGATTTGAAGTTCTTGTCCAATTAATTTATTCAAACAAGAGTCAACTTCTGACTTCAAATGCAATAAATTGGTTTTAAAAAACTGTAAAATATGCAGTTGATTGCACTGGATAGTGTCACAAGAGTTTTGTATGCATGACAAAAACTCTGCTATGGGACAGTGGTTAAACAAGGCTAAATTGCCTTTGCTCAATTCAACTTGCCCCGTTTCTTTACTTTTATTATTTAACATAATGGCTTTGTGACAAATGACGACTTGACACTTATTTTGCTGATTTTGCTAATTGACGAGCTCTTTTGCGATTCCCGACCACCTCTTTGACAGCTCATGTTTGAACTCCAGTTAGGAATTAGAAACATTTAGAAGAAATTTTCCAAAGGATATGGTTAGGCACATAGTCTTTGTCATTTTATGTGACCTTATATGTCATTTTTAAACTTTACTTTTCAGACTTCACTTCGTTTTGCAAAGGAAGTTTCGACTTGAAATAGTTCGATGTAAGCTAACTATACTTTCCGTGAATGAAAGCATGTTAACTCCCTTCTAGATTGTCTATCCTACTAGCTAGTGGTTGTTAATATGCAATTTTTAAAATACATTTCTCTAATATTTGAGCCTTTTTAAATAGACAGATTGCAATACCTGAATACCATTTATAATTATATACATCCTGATGCCATCCTGCCTTGACATTTTATCCGCAGTAATGGAGATAAATAAGACATTGGTAAAATCATGAAAAAAGCGAATGCCCAACTTTCACCTAGACAAAAATCCTACTGAACTCCTGCTAATTGTGTGTCTCCCTATGTTTTAGTATACCAAATATATTGAATTGGGACAAGCAGAACTGATGGCAGAGAATGCATTTTTCATCTCGGAGTGGGAGCCCAACTGGCGAATTCCCAAACAAGTGTTCCAATGGCTGGAGAAGAAAAAGACTGGCAAGCGGTTTAGCGGTAGCTGTTACTACCCGGACTCTAAAATTGCAGCCATTCACCAGCTAATAACGACGGACTAACCCAAACAGCGTGTTAAAGTATCAGGTATATCCATCAGTAGTTAGGTTTTAAATTTGCAATCAGTTTGCTAAAGATAAAAAACAAAGACAAATTTTTTTTTAATGAACGCAAACAGTTAAAGGCAAAAAAGATTTTGAGGACTGCTTCATTTGTTGGGTTAGCATCTGGTCATTATATGGTGCATCGCAACAGACAATATTTTGCAACTCTAAAGCATAATTGATACAGAACCTGTAGTCGATCATGGATCTAATAACGTTCCAGAAGCAACTGGTGCAGCAACAATAGAAGTACAAATAACTGTTGCTGTGTTAATATGCCAACGTGTAATGATAAGAAAACGAAATTTTATAACGACTGTAAGTTTTCGACATCTATTATTCGAACTTTACGTACGGGGTTGACAGAAGAAAGTTGCATTGAAATTAGTGAAACGGAAAAGCTAAATAAAGTAATAGATAGTGCAACAAACGTCGATAACAGGATATCAAATGGACAATATGAGCTTACATCTTCTTGATTTACGCAGTTAATTATTTTTATTGCGTGTTTGTGTTGTTGGTAGTTATGCTTAAGGTTTTCCAATAATATGTTTATTGCATACTTGCGTTTAGTAAGCGAATAAACTCAATACTATTCACTTTTCGAACATTTAAGTATACCTTACAAGCTGCAAATAGGCGTTTTCTGATGAAAAGGAACACGATGTCAAACCAAGTGGCTGCTCATCTATACTTGTACCTTTAAGAGCCAGCAAATTGGAGTGCATCAATTTTCTTAAATTTTAACTAAGTCGTTAAAATAGATCGATTAGCAATAGTATTGAGAGAGTTGGTGCAGCAGTATTGACACGACATGTGCACATTGTATTGGAATGCTTTTCCTGTACTTACGGTGATATGGTGAACTTCTTCAAGTAACTTGTTGTTCGAGCAATCTCAGTTTCGAAAGACCATGTGAAGCTTTGACATGGACCATGTTGGGATAGTTGGTGAACCAATCCTACCACTTAAGGACATTGGTTCTACTCTACGTTTCAAATCAGTAACATCGTGATAGCGAAAGCAGCTGGAGACCATACCTATGCACAGTGATGCTTTGGGTAATTTTTTCACAAAATAAAAAACAAAAGTAGTCTGGAAAGTAGTGGAAGAAAATTGTTTTTTTTTAAACTTCATGTTTCTTTGGAAGAAAATGGTGTAGAATTCAATAAAAACTTTTAGGTCCGTAAACTGGCCCGGCTCTGAGCTATACATGCCAACTCAATTTTCCTGGAGTTTTTATGGCGTCTAGTAGAACCGCTCCCGCGGGGTTTTCACAAAAGGAGGTTGTAAAGAGTTTAATTTATTCAAACAGTGGATTTGTTACGACATTTTGAATGTTCCATCTCAATCTGCGCACGTGTTAATACCTTTTACTGAAAGATAAGCACCAAACTTACATTTTACAAAGTTACTTATTGCACTTTATGGGGACCTATCATTTTGAACAAAAAATTGTAAATTTTTGAAGTTAAGGATTTTTAGACTTTTAAATGTTTAAGTGAACTAGAGAAATATCGCCTCGCGAACGGATTACAGACACCAATATCATAATTTTCGCAAAAGACTACCGTACTTGACTACATTCAAAAATCCTTGCAACACCTTTTGTTTAAATTCTATTGTATTTAAATAAAGGTTGACCGAAATGCACCATTGTGCTGTTATATAGTTGGGTCGAAACATAAGTCAAATCAGCGATGCTTGTTGGCTCAAATTGGGTGAATTATGTTTCTTTAAAATAAGAAAAGATAACCTAGTGACCCTGAAGAGTGCTTGAGAAATGTGAATTTTGGCAAAAGTGCATTCTAATATGTCAGCTTGAAAGGCGTTTTTGATAATAAGGTTTACTACGTGATAATCGCAAAACATCATTCCATTTTCACCGTTTTTACGTAGTTGCATAAATATCTTTACAATATTTGATATCAGGAACTGTTTTTACAATTTCAATTGCATAGTTACTGAAGTATTTAGTAAGAAAACTATTTGAGCTACTTCATTTCCTTCCACAAGAAAAGAATATTCGCCCGACTTCGCACAGACCGTCTCAATATTCCGAACCCCACGAAGTACTTATATGACATGCCACCAGCGCGACAATGACGACCTGTATCACATCTTCCGTAGATGTAATATCTACGGAGAATCCCTCCCAGCCATGGTAAACTCAAGTAACCCGCCTGCCAGTATCTCCAACAGACGTTTCTACTATACTCGACGTACAAGCCGAATGCTTTTTCATCCGAAATGTCATCCGCGAACGCAGTTTGCAGCCAGACATCAATGCAAAAAGGTAATTTACCACCAAAGCCCTCGTTGCTCTTCATGATTCTTCGTTATATATATCTATTTACCATATATATTACCCTTGTCATTTCATTCTAATGTATCTGATTCCCTGCTATGTTGTGTTTTGGCTGTGGTCCTCTTCATGCAATAAAAGCTAATTAACTAACTAACTAACAACATGTCTTTGGTAGAGTTTAGACATTCAGCTAAATAAATTTTTTATCCCAGCACTTAAAAGTGCAGCACTTAGATAATCTATTATTATCTGATATGCTCGCATGTGCAATAACCCCCAGCTGGCGAACATTTGTCGAATAAAAGATAACTGTAAATTGTCTTTAAAAGGTTGAAAGGTTGAATGGAACTGGGAAAAATCTTTAGACTTTGCAATTACCAAAACGAATATTTTGTTCACATAATTCGATAAGAAAACGACTGTACAACAGTACCATGAGAAGCTCAAACTGTATCCACTGGAAAAAAACTCCAGTCAGAAAGATCACAATTATGCTTCTAAATTGTCTAATTCAATGGAGACAAATGGGGTTTAAACTAAAACAATCATATTAGTGTATTTGGTAAAAACGCAAGATGATGATTGTTGAGCTGAATCATTTTTGAGAGTGAATATATGTATGCAACAAGTTCGTTCTATTTATAGATATCCAATTTCTACCTCATGATACCTATTCATGCTGTTTGTGGGTATGAATACGTAAAGCAATGAAAATATTCTCATTTGTGAGATGTTGAAATTGTTGGCAAACGTATTATAAATTCAAATTATGTACTCATCTTCTAAACAGATCCAAATCGTTGGTTCTTAATTGCATCGGAATATTGTTAGTCGTAAGACATGGAAACAGTTTTTATACCTACTTCAGCACGTTAGACAAGTGCGTAAATGTCTGGTATAGAATCGTGTAAGGATCATTAAGACAAAGTTTATTTTCTAATTTGCAATGCATTATCTGTGTATCTAACGTAAGTATAACGATTGCGCCGTAACCGACTACTGCCTGTAATTACTAGAGTTGCTCATTCTACGTAGTAAAATCGTCAAAATTTGTATATGAAGCTTTTGTTAAAAAAGCCAAAACATGTAGTTTTATTTCTTTGACAAATCATACTCTGGTTATATTTACTCTACAGAAGCGTTTCCATTTGCACTTCTCATTCTCAAATGGTAAGCACCCCAAAGCATGTCGAATTATTTATAACAATATATCATTAATAGTTTCAATATTAAATAATTTTTTTCATTAATTTAAAATTGATGCTTTTACACGAACAGTGCTGTTGTATTTCATTGAATGCATGCAATTTAATACATCATGATAACCAAACATTCCATAACCATCAAAGGCGATGAGGTGTTGGTGAGAAATACGAAGTTCATTTATGCCTTATAAGAAAAAGGAAAATACAAACTCTATTTCTACATGCAAAAAAGCATGATAAATGCAACCACAAGAAAGATCTGATTTGAGTACATTGCATAGATGGAATGCTAAAAGGAGCAAGCAAAAATCAGAAAGTCGAGCTAACCTGCCACGGTGGAGATATTACAGTGCTACGTCCAAAGCATTTTCTCTCTCCAATGTGGTAAACTCCAATCCAACAGAATACACATTGGAGTGTACAGTAACTGAACTCTACAGCTCTCCATATTTGCTTCACTAGTCATAGGCAGAAAACAGCGTACCGAATGTAGAATGCATGCGGATGCAAACAGAGAAGCGAGTGACTATGCTTTGAGATTACATGCGGAGTGTCACTCTTCCCATTCACAAGATGACGCTGACGAGTTCTCATTCTCTATTGTCATTTACTTTTGTTTGTACTGGCAAAAAAAACAAAAATGCTCAAATTGTATCTTTTTTGTAGCGAAATTTATTGCTACTTAATTTGTAAAAATGCTTTGTATCAATAAATGTATCAATAAAAAAACGGCTGCTCGTTAGTCAAGTGATACGAAAAGTAGGAGCAGTGCTTATATACAGTGCATTTTGTAGCTATTAACTTGAATAATAAAAGATTCCCTTATTATTGTGAGGACTGCTTGATTCAGAACTCATTTGCAACTCAGACTGATCTGAAGCCACAAACAAAGAAGATTGCAATTTAACAGAGGTCGGTAATCCCGAAAAATGGGGTCCTGGATTACGGATTGTGAATTAACTTTTTTGATATTGTGGATTGGGATTAAAACTTGGGATTACTCCCGATTTTCGGGATTGTGGATTACGGATTACGCTAAAAGTGGATTTATAAACCCGGGATTACGGGATTGGGATTACGTAATCCATAATCCCAATCCATGATTTCAGTTTTCTTAAAAAGGCGCAAACACGACTGAAGTTATTCTACACTTGTTTCATTTAATTTGCCGTCATTTAATACTACTTCAAAGCACAAAAACTTATTCCAAAATTCGTTGCATTTCATAATTTTTATTACATCGCAATTTCAGAAAAGGATTTCCTTTTCGAAAATTTTTTAATGGTTTATTGCTACCAATTTTTAATCGAGATAGTGAGAATGATCCAACCATTTTAAATTCAATTACAACTTCAATTAAAAATATAGTACCTCTGAGTATTCAAAACTGACAAGACTGAAAATCAAGGTATTTATTACATGACGTTTAAGGAATTTGGAATGTAAATACGAAGAAAAGCTTAAGTTAGACAGAAAACTTTTACTATTGTTTAATGCGTTTTAACAGAAAATAACATCAGTATTTTGTTATCCATTCATTCCTATCGCGAAGGATTGCTGGTTGTGTTGCGCATGCGTAAAGCTTTCGGAAAAATTCAATTCACATAATCCGGATTGGGATTACGGATTGATGCAAATTCTAATTTCGATATCGGGATTGATTAGGGATTACGATGTATGAATTTGATTATTGGGATTACGGATTATGGATTATCAGTTTTTAAATTTATCTCCGGATTGGGATTACGGATTATAATCCGTAATCCCAATCCCGTAATCCGATTACCATAATCCGGGATTATACCGACCTCTGCAATTTAATAACACATAAGAAAGTGGTCGATAACAACTTAGGCTTGAAAGTGTCAGTATTGTGAACGTTTTGAAAGAAACTTCTTCAGGTGCCATTCAGCAAACGACCTGCTTCTTTTTTTTGCTTATTTTGTTAGTTGTTTGGGTAATTATAAATCCATGATGCTGTCGAACAATAATTTGTATCCCAAAATGAGAGTACATGAGCTCAAAAGAAAACTGAAGGAAAAGGATGAGAAAATTAAAGAGCTGCAAAATGACAACGAATGTTTAAAAACCCGACTACACACCTGGATTCAAATGACAACGCAAAAGGACAGTGTTCGCAACTCGGAAATCGCCTGGAGCAAGAAACAAGTGCTTGGGGAAACGCTGGAAAGGAGCTGACGGGTGAAATTGATGTGTTAATAACCAGTTGGAGATCGGGTTGTCAGATTAGAATAGAATGAAAGTTGAAATTAAACAATTGAAAGAAAACGAGGACAAGGCTTCAGTGGCTTTAAACAAATTTCAGAAAAAAAGTGGATGATATTACAAAGCGGTATGAAGAAGCACTTGCTGAGTGCACCCGGTTGAAAAGCCGGCTGGATCTGGAAAATGAACGTGACAATGAAATGGAGCAAACCCCATCCCAAAATCGTGGAACGGAAGCTGGAGTAGCTGACGCTTCAGGGGAGTTTGTGATCCCCAGTCCACGCTTGGAGTACCCTGCGTCATCACTTCACCATGCAAGATTCCTGCCTGACTCTTTTCGCTGCAGTTGCGGATTCTCATTTAAAAAGGAGAAAGCGCTATATCGGAACCTGATGGGAAACTCTCCCTATCCTCCGCTGTGCATCGAGTGGAGGCATGGATCTTAAACCTCTCATGGCACAGTAGCGCTGCCACGAGAACACCAGAAGCTCGCCTATCCTGCCCATGTTAAGGATTAACATGAGTAAATTGGGCAATTGCGAGAACACATTGGGAATGCCCTATCCTGCCCACGTTAATATGCCAGGAGAACTCTTGCAAGGTTTAAGACCCATGGTGGGATGGTTGCCCTGTGAAGATCACGAGCGTTTAGCAGTTTGAGGAGCATATGGAGAACTTTTCCCAATTTGACCAAGACGGCATGACGATGGATTTGAGCGTCGTGATGTATTAATAAACGGAATTCTACAGGTGACCAAAATGATAATAGTGTTAAATAATTTGTTTCATGGTTTGTTACACCGTTCTTGTAGTAATTATTAACGCAGCTTTAGCTAGTTTATAGGAATGTAGGGGTGAACGGAGAGTGAAGCTCTGTCCGTCCGTCCGTGGTTTTTTGTATAAGCAGGCTTATATAAGCCGGGCGTTACAACCACCTGGACACTGTCACAATGTCCAGGCTAGAATTTAGGTGTCCAGGCACTTGACTGGACATATTTTCAAAGTAACAAGAATAAAATTTTAACTAATGGATTTATGCAATTACTACAACAAAATAACTCAAGTTAAAACATTTTAAGAAAGTGTCATATCTCAACAATACCCGTAAATTTAGTGGTAGGACGTAACTTTAGTGAATACTACATAATTTGTGACAAATGTGTCACAACTGAAATTTTCAATACACTAGCTTTTGTTGGCCAGTTGAAATATAAGTGGAGACTTTTAACCTCATTCAGAAGTTGTTATTGAAATTCACAATGTATTTTTGTAACTGGCATTGTAGTAACTTAAGAACATTATATCACAATGTATATAGGACGCGTATAATTTTGGTTTAGCTTATCATTTAACCTTGTTAATTGTTAACGCGACCCCAGCTAGGGCATCTGCAAACTCAGCCTCACACTTGATATTAGCTACCGACCGGTGATATCACCACTTCGAAAAGTAAAACGGTTCGAAGACTGACGACGAACGGTGTTGCAATACCCAAATCTTTAACATACTGATTTCACGATACCAAGAAAGTTTTAATAAGGCATTCAATGAAATGTTTTACTATACAACTTTGCTCATATTTCCTCAACTGATTTTAACTACGAATATAATATTACATCATAGTAAATAATTTGGACTCAGGAAGGCAAGATGGAAGAGAGAATGGCAGTAATTAGCTCGTTTAACTCAACATACGTTTCTAACCTCGTTAACTCAACCAACACAAAGCCTCACTACCATGTTTTCTCGAACAGATTTGAAATGATTTCATGAAATGTTCACAGAGGATCAAGCAAGCAATGTAGTTAAGCTCTTTTTCCACATTGCACTCAAGGAAATGAGATAAATTTTACAACGGTTTCTCATTTTAGTTAGTACAGTTCGGGAAATAATTAAAGTTTAATTGATATAATTCACTGGGCATCTGAAAGGTGAAAAACTGGATTGCAATTTACTCCATGGTTGGCTACTTGGTTTATGATGTACTTCAAACTTCCAGATTTAATAAAAAGCAGTTTTCGACTGATATTTTGGGCACCTAAAAACGTTTTTTAGGCTTTGTAAATTTGCGACTACTTTCGTAAGTCGTAAAACCGTCTTTCGACGTCGTTCAATAACTTGAAAATTAAAGTTTGAGTATGAACTTTTAAACTAGATGGGAAAGAAGAGTTCGTTAAAACGAATTCTTTATATTTTATGCAACAATAAAACCCAGCAAATAGCTTTAGTCACAATATACATGTCCCTAGTACTCCAGCGATTAGTTCCTGCGTTGCAAAGAGGTAGTCAAACGAAGTCAGTTCAAAAAAATTAAAACTATACATTATACCTTTTTTGAATGTCCAGTTTACAAATTTTACGTTGTGACGCCCCTGTACATAAGTAGAAGCATAGCTACGCGATCAGACAGAATTGCTTACAACCAAAGCTGCATTCCTACATTTTACTCAGAATTTATTTACATATTGGTTTATTTCAGAATTCTCCAGCAAGCCGCCGTTGTTGCAGTAGTTCATTGGATTACTTGAAAATACATTTTTTATTACATTTTTCACTTTGCCCAATGAATAAAGGCTCTAAACTATATTTACTGATAAAATGTGCTCCCATGCACGTTATATCAAAATTCGGTATACACTTTAATCAAAATAAACTTGAATGTTGTTAGTTCATGGAAATTTAATCTAGTGTAATCTACATATCATGTTTTTATGCTGGTATTTTTCATGATGCAACACAAAAAATCCATGTGATTGACAGCAACGTCATTGCACCAATGCATTTTTCATAATCACCATGATTTTAATTATTGTTCGTTATGAGTGTTCCGAGCGGTTATGCTCATCTTCTACTTTCTCATCAGTACCGTCCGGATTGTTATGTTTTGCATACTTTTTGTTTGTAAACTGACAGATATGTCATTTGGCATGTGACCAATATGTTAAATCATGTCGATGAGACCCTTAAATCATGTCGATTGCCAAGTTTTTGCATTATATTTTGCATATTTTGGGTTTTACAGCATATCTGCATATTATTCCATGTTTTGGTATTTTTTGAGCATGTTGTATGTAAAATCAAATTTTAAAGGCTTTTTTCGGTTTAAGCTTTCATAAAAGCACTGAAAACCCCGAAAAACAATTTTTTTAACCGCTGTGTAGTTAAAACGTACCGCTGTACAATCCTACTATGAAATGCAATGTAACTCTTTTCAGTCCACTTTGAATGGAATCCGTGTGTATCAAAAATTGTAAAAGTAATTTTGATGGTACGAAATAAATATCAATGTCAAAACCAATAGTGGGTAATCAATGAAATTGTTTGTGTTTTTAGCATTAAAGATTCAGAGAT
>LJIJ01005649.1:0-11313 GCA_001718145.1 Orchesella cincta
CAGCGTTTATGCTTGTGTAAAGCGTCTTTATTTTGATATTATTCAACTGCACAAATGCCTACTGTCAAAGTTACTTACACACAATTTTGTTACAACCACCAATTCCAATTAGTAGATTTGATAAAGCAGAATTTCCGGCAAATACTGATTTACCGTTGCACTACGGTGTGAGACAAGGTACCGTCAGGTTCGCAATTTTGTATCCATTTGGACATTATAAACGAGTCAAATTATATATTTTTTCACTTACGAAGCCACTGAATGTAGAGGGTTGGATTGCCGTGGTTATTTCATCAGTTTTTGTAGCACTTTCTCTAAAAATGAGTGGTATGAAGTGTCAAGTGTTTCAAACAATGGCAGTTTTACTTGAACAGGGGCTAATAATTACTAACTACGGTTTTAGAATTAGTTTTCTCCTAGTAGTTTGGTCGTTTTCCTCATTTTTATTCCGAAATTGTTATACTTCTTCTATGTACACCTACATGCTCGTGGCTCCCACTTTCCTCCTCAATAAAAGAAGTTATTGCTAACTCATCGATGAATGTTTTACTAGCAGAACACGGTTAGATAAGAATACTGCTTCGAGATACGCCACTGCAAATGTATCAACCGATGTTATCCCCATGTTTGAAGGGAAAATAAAGGTGAAAACTTGTAGTCAATTGGAACATCGACGGATGTAACAAACGCAAACGCGCGATATCGATTCCTTAAGAATATCTCGGGAGTTTGTTGACATAAGCTGTGAAATCTTTACGTACTTAAAATTATTGGGAAGAACCATGATTTGAGATAAAGAGCAGTTTTGATACTTATGCATTGATTTACAGCAACACCGACCCAAGCTCCCTTCGTTCAGTGCTTTCTCAAGAAGAAAACTTTTATCCGCCGACGGTGCGATTCCAACGAAAATACGATTTTCTTTCAACTCCTTTTCGTCATTTTTTGGAGGATCTTCTGCTGAAGTATTTTGTCAAGCATGGAGGCATCTGGCATTCTTGAGTGGATTTTTCAAAGGTATTTAAAATAGGCAACTGTTTGAGTTAAGAAATGCAAGGCGCTCAGACTGGCAATTCAAAATCTTGAACTTTTTATACTTTGCTCATTCAATGTGCGTGGACTACCTAAAAGTACATGAAACAATAAGTGCGATCAAAAGTTGTTAAATTGAGGGATAGCTCCTAGAATATTTGTGTTATGGTTTTGGGTTATGGCTTGTGCATCTTCATAATTGTATATTTTAGTGGACTAAGCTGACACATTTTCGCGTATGTTGAACAATAAGTGTATTTCAGATTCTGGATCAAAATTAGAGTACATTATTTAATTGTAATAGCATCTTTACTTAAATACATTTGATTTTGCTGTAGAACAATACAATACATGGAAATGTTTAACGGTCCTGACAGAAGCGCCAGCGTACGAGAATACTTCTGTAACAGTACACCAAGGCAGCTTTTACGATACCCTAGTGGTGTATGGAGAGAGTACTGGGAGTGCAAGTATATCTTGATGTGTACATTTGCGATGGCAAGTGTAAAGTGTTTCCCTTTAAGTAAAAGTATTCTAATTATTTAGGACTACGTGAAAGTTCTAATTGAATTGTAAGGTGAAGGAAAGAGAAGAAAGAGTTCGCTATTCCTTTCGTAGATGACCGGTAGAATAATACTAGATACAATCTAGTTTGTCTTCATTGAAAATCTTGTTTCAGAATTATATTGTATTTGTTCCCTAAGTGGACTTATATTTCCAGAAATAAAATATTAGTTTTATTTTATTAAACTAAATCTGCTTCCCGTAGTTGCTTCTAATTATTAATAGTGCAAGTGCCTAGTAGTTCACGCTTTATCAATTGCGTTCGATTGCGAGCTCAGCCACCAACCGAACCTGTTATCTTGTGGAGTAGTCAAAGCCGTTATCCGTAAAGCGCACACAGAGGTACAAATCACATTACTAATACTATTGATAAAGGCATAAAATCTAACTCCTCATAATTATAGACGAGAGTAGCCAATGCATATCCCAGGAAGCTTAGGCGATTTAAACGCGTATATTTACCAGGTAAGTTCCCTAGTTCCTGCAGGTCTTAACATAGTATGTACATTTTGTTTCTTCATTGATATAAACATTTAAATGGTTGTGTTCACAAAGGATTTTTAGTTACCTAGGTTATAATAATAAGGTGAATCTTTATTTACCTATCCTAAATATTTGCATTTATAATTGTAATGCACAGAATTAGTTTAAGAACAGATTGGAATTGCTATGGCAGCTAATTTATACACCAGTCTCCCAAGAACAATAAAATGAAATTTCGAACTATGAGCGTAAGAGAATTTTACAGTTCAAAGAATGTAAGACTCTTTAATTAGTTTCAGAAATCACTAGACTGCCGTAAATTTTAAAAATTGGTTTCCATTGCTAGCAAATTTATTTGCATATACCCAGTTTTAAATTTGACTTTTAATGGAACTTCTTCGAACCGTAATTGGGTCTTTGTTACGGAAGTTCCTTATCCACGGTTTCTATATTTGGAGGTCTTGAAAGATTTAACGAAAACGTCGCGCGCAAAGGTAACCATGGAATCTGAGCCAAACATAACCCAGAGTGGGCTGTGCAAAGGCGTCCATAATACAGCTGTTTTCAAATACCCTGCACCAAAAATCCCGTTGAACTGGGTGTCAAAAACGGAAAAATTCTTTACAACGCGTTGCGGTATCTCCCGTCGATATTTCAGTTCGGTATATATACACTTTTTTTGTTACCACGATTCTGTATTGGTCTTTGGATCCATGTGTTCTATGTATTTTTCTCACCGGTTCCGACATTGCCAAATTAGAAACTTATCGGTAATGTCGTGGCATATTTGGAGCATAGTGCTCTAGTTTATGTCATCGTCTGCTGTCGAGCTCTCAGTGGCAAAGTTGGCGACCTCGATTTGTGGAATTCAAGCAGCAATTAATCTTAAGAAACTCGGTAAAGCAATTATTCCAGAAACGACTACGCATCTATAATTTTTAAAACAATTTTATATAAAAACTTTCAGACAAAAATGTACCTATACTAAACCTAACTGTTAAACTAGAACATATTGGCAACGGTGTTTCTGTCCTACTCGGATGTGACATGTGACTTTCTTGCATTATTCTATACTTCAGTTATGGAATTTAATATTAACATCGGCCCTTTCATATGCCCTTCACCAATTATACTCCGTTGAAGATCATTTGTCACCATTCATTGTGTGTCCGATTATGAGCGCTTATCATTGTAGTTCTAGATTTTAAGCTGCATTTATTTGCACTATTGAGGACTGAACGTTGTTCACTGTGGTGTATTTTTCCTTCTTGCTTGATTATTTCAGACTCTAACATTAAGATATTAGATTTGTTAATATATTGCATTGGAATGGAGGTCGCCGAAAACTAAATTTGGACGAAAATACTAACAACTCCATGTCGAATTGGTGGTTCAATTATGAAAAGCCATTTTTTTGTTAATAGCTATATTAATGGAGTTGGGGTTTGTGGTATTCTGTAACTTCTGTAATACTTACAACGCGTGCTAGATGAGGATTTCAATCCTGACAATCTCATGTTTATTGGCTTTGCCCAACTGTGTTCCTTGGCTTTGGTGCTTTCTTTGTGTTCTTTCTTCTTCGGTTAGCTATTGAATGTCAGCAGACCAGAGTAGTAAGAATTGCTTGAGGGTGGCTTCGCTTAGTAGAGGAGTCAATTGGTGGCCCGTATCAGAGGAACTCGTGAGCTGGCAAATTAAATCCCGTTCGTCCAGTCGTTTTTCAGTGGACCTATTGCAAGCTAGAAAGGGGATTAGAAGATGATATGTCGCTGGGATTTTTTTAGAACTGTGGGACGGTTTGGTTGCTTCAAGTTCTAGAAACGGAGATAACTTTTGCTAAATACAGTTTTTAAAAACAAAATATTAGGCTCTTTTTAAAGTTTAATTGGTGTTATTATTTTAACGCCTTTTTAATAAATAACTTGATGGTATGAGACTGGCGTGCGTGTGCTACTTGATGCAGACTTGCATTTGATGCGTCACTCAGATGACAGTGTTACCACTCTTTTAAGAGATCGTTCTTTAGGAGAACGTGTCTCGTTAAGGATATTGGAAGCCACACTATTAAATGAGTCCACAATTTTATGCAAACTCTCCGCTACAAAAAAACGTCCGTCGTTCCCTGAATTTTTGTAGTATTATCTGAGAAAATAATAGACCTAACTATTGGATAATCTTTTGTACACAGTATCCCATCAAACTGTAGTGGTAAAGCAGTCGATTTAACATATGCGCATTTTGTAGCAGCGAAGAATTACATAAAAAGGTGAGAATTTCAAAAATGGTACATACTAACTTTCTAAAAGTGAACGTTTCTCCTAAACTGAATTCGAATAACGTAGTGGTCAAAAGTCTTTTCTCGGTGATCAAATATACGTTCTTGAGCCTTTGGTGTATAAATTATTTGACTATGAATAAAGCTTCTCTCTCAAAAATATAGAAATAAAATGGTACTGAGATTACGAGAACAATTTAATGCTAAGCGAATAGATGATATGCCTGCACCTAGTGGCAACTGTCGGAAATCGAACCCGAATCCACTCATTTATTACATTGCATCATGAAAACATTTACCAAAGGCTAATAGAATAAAATTCATCCATTAGTGAGGCGTCTTTGTTTGGTAAATTATCCTAAATGTAATCGTAGATCGAGAACTCTGGAGCAGCTTCAGATTAATCTTTCGTCTTTATGTCTCGTGTTGGGCCTAATTGGAATGCTGTTCGGAGAGTATTTTATGGAATATTTTCTTAGAAAACTTGAAGCGGGTTTTTGCTTCAGGTAGATGATATATATAGGTGCATATTATAAACCAATGAAATAAACTTGACCCCATATTTCTCATACTGGTGGTACTTGTAGTAGTGTTTGTTAATTAATTGTATGATAACCAGAAATGAGTTATGAGCACAAATAGTTTCAAAATGTGGTTTTTCAGATGTAGTTTAATGCATACGATGTTTGGGTAAATAAATATATTAAGACATTGTAAAGAAAACTATAGATTTAAGAGAGTATATCTACTAACTGAAGGGTTGTCATAATAAAAGATTCCCAGTTTGTCCAGCCTTATTGATAATTAGGACGATCGGACTATTTAAGCTCTGTTTAGAAAAAGTTCCAAATATTTCAAATTTAAATAATTACGTCGGTTGTAACTTGATTTTATCCTTTAGAATTTCATTAAAAATGTTTTCAAAGGAATTATTTAGAGGCAATACTTAATAAACAAATAACCCATTAAATTGGACCTAATTGAATTCTAGGTTACAGTAAATTAAAATTGGGTTTGTAAGTAACGGCTGTTTTTGCGGATATATGATGTAATTGGAATTTTTGCCATCAAACAAGTTTACTTACTTCAATTGTCACTTCAAAAGGTTGACACTTCAAAATTACATCGTAGGGACCGGATAAACTGCTCCAAGTAAAGATAATGATCGCAAATAACAAAATGAGGCTGTGGCAAAGCATTCCATTATACAAAAAACTATTTCATAACTGCCCAGGAATTCCTTTTAGAATGGTGTCCAAAAACGGGAAACATTCTTACCAGAGGTGCATCATCTCCCCCAAATATTATCAATGGTATTTCAACATGTTCGTGATTGGTTTTATTATGGTTTGGGATCAGTGCGTATTTGTTGTTTTCACGTTTCAACACTTCAATTATACTTGTGGGGATGTCGTTCATAATGGAGTTATAGAAGTACTGTTTTTTGCTGAATCTGGCAGTGCTTCGTATGGCAAATTGAGGATCTAGTTTGTGGAATTCGAGCATTGATTCATTTAAAGAAACAGTTTGGTAAGCAAAAAAGTACTATTCATTTCTTCTCAGTTTCTGTATAAGTGTATTGTTTACTTATTTATTCTAGATCAAATTTTTTTCAACCCAATATGCAACTCGAAAAATATTGGCTAGAATTCAACCGTACTTCGTTTAACTATTGTTGTGTTCGCATTTATTTCCATTTCCCTTCCCGTTGGCGGGATTTATATTATGTTGACCATTTGTGTGCACATTTAACAAACTAATTCCAATCCACAAATTTGTCGCCTAAATTTCTACTGCGAAACTTGGGAATATCATAGTCGTGATTCTCAGACTAGTTGTACACTCGTTTTGTGTAATTGAGGCTGATCGGTTCCACTGTGTTTACTTTTCATTTATTGCCTACTTGTTAGAGCTTATTTGTAGGTGTTGAATTATATGTCGTCTATTCCTGTTGGTTCGGCATAGAAAGCAATTCGCAGTTTGTGAAATATTACAATTATATACGCCTCGTGTTTCAGATAATTCATAAACCTATTTCTATGTTAGTTGCCATTCTTATGGGAGTTGGGTTTGTAATATTTGTAGTGTGCAACATTGCAACAGTTCGGGGTTTTCATACGCTGCCAATACAGGTTTATTGGTTTGCGCCAACGGTTTCTTTGCTGTGTGCCTTTTTTGTCTTCTTTTTTATTCCACTTGCTATTCAGTGTCAACGGCAGAGCACCAGATTGCTTCAGAGTCGCCGTTACGTAGTGCGCCCTGTCAATTGTACGCGTTCTCAAACAAAGCTTAGCGAACTGCAAATAAAATCCCTTCAACCTGTTGTTTTCTCTTGTGGAACTATTGCAAAGCTGGAGAGCGGAATAGATAGACAATATTTTGCCGGAATTTTTCTTAGAACATTGGATGGGCTTCTGCTTCAATTATAAAAGGTGTGTTGTTGAATGGAAAACATTATAATGACATGTTACCAAATGTTAAACAAATGTTGCTTATGAGAATTCAGGTGGAAAAGCGGGAAGTTTGCTCTTGCTTACTTCACGCTCATTTTACAATCGATCCACAAAAGGAGTCAAAAAGCAGACGTCAGTAATAAAATTGGGTGGTTTATAAATAACATATTGCAGTTTTTGTTAATATTTAACTGCTCCTACGGATAGACTTAACAAAAACAATGTTTATACTTCAATTTGAGAGTTTTCCATACTGTGATGTGAGCTTTAGTTGCTTAAAATGAATTTTTGTTGTATATTTGAAATACATTAGACGAAAAAAATCATTTTTACAACACAGTAAAATCGGCAAGCTCTCGATTCTAACCTGTTTGAGATGGATTAACTGAAGTGCAATTTTAAAATATTCTTTTTCTATTTCAATTTTATTTTGAACGAGCATTTCCATGATCGTTCTATAAGTAGAATAAATACTGTAGAAATAAGTATCTTAGAATGACGTAACATTCCCGAATTTTGTTCGCGTTTAAAATATAGAATATCATGTTCTATGAAGAAACAGGATACGCTAAAACCATGACTTAACCTGTTTCTGCTTTTTAACAAAATTAAAACATGACACGTTGGAGAAGAGAGAAGAAAAAACCTCAAGCCACCCAAATATTTCATCGTAATGTTATGAAAAGTAGAATCGGGGTTAACAATAAATCAATAACCTACTCAAACTACATTAAAGTTTTCGTTAACAGGTTTGGTGAGTTGTATTAGTGATAGTGGAGAAACATAAGACAAGTTATTTTAGTGATCGAATAAAAGTAAATTAAGGAAAACGCGCTCTTGTAGAAATAAACATAATCATTGTTATCCATAAACAAAAGACGATCAGAACTATGAATAGTTTATTATCAAATTTGTGGTGGCAATTTGTTCGTCTATTTTGCTCTGTGAATCTGCTTTCCACTGTAAATGTTTGTGATGGAAGAATCAAACAATTGTGGAGAGCTTTCCGCTTCTACATACATTTGTAAGAAATATTCAATACTGGCTACAAATTTCCTGAAGCTCTTCATTTAGAGTGTTCCGAAACATCTTGTCTTTCGTAGGATGTAGGTCGTCCCCGTACAACATGGAGTGCTTCTTCTGTGGTTACTGACTATTTTGAATAGCGAAATCAAAATTTAACATTTTAATTTAACTTTTTTTATGTTCACAAGTGGTTAACGTGCATATAAGTTTTTCTCAAACTTATATTTATAAAAAAAATATTTGAAATACTGTCTACCATTCTTAATCTAAGTTGCAATGCTTGTAAAAGCCGAAATTACGTTTAGTTGATAAAAAAAGTTGAAAAAACAGGAAACTGAAAACCACGATACGACCTACTTGCTCAACAGCAAACAAGTTATCCTGAAATGAATCATCAGTTTGAAAGTCATGCTGGTTTAAATTTCATAATAGTTTTACATAAATCCAATTAATAATTTTGCAAATTTTGTAAGTTTCGTCTGTCTCGGTGTACCAACCTTAGCTTACACCTAGAAAAATATGAAGCCCGTTCTGTTTTTTCTGGATTGGAGTTTGGATTCTTCTAACCATTTTGTGCTTTAGTGCTGGTAAAAGTACTACGTCGACCGCACGTTCAGCCGGCTACAATTCTCTAGTACTAAAATACAATACGGATTCTATGCACAAATTTAATATATTATTCACAAAGCAATGAATTTTCTGATTTGTTTTCAGAACGTGGGTTTTTATCCTAAACCGACGAAGTGGAGTGTGCCATCTACAATTGTCAACTATGACGACTAATTTTATGACAACAATTTAAAAAAAATCATTATTGTGTTAATAAAATAAAATTAAAATCAACAAAGTTCAGCAGGACTCATTATTTTTATTATGTGGTGACATTTGTCAAAGCGGAAAATCACTTCCAAATCCAGAAAAACCACATTAAGACGAAAAAGTTGTTTGTGGCTTGGCTATTTCCTTCAGTTAAAACTCCAAAAGTTATTACATTCCTTTACAGTTAGATTTATTTGGTGCATAGATAAAGATAATACAAAAACAACTCGCATTGTTTCATCACTAGCTTTAATACCATCTCTATTCATACAACAGAATGAAACGCCGTTGTAAGTGTCTACAATTTTAATGAAGTTTGATCATTTAACCTGAGATTTAGTTTAGTTAACTTGCAATCTTGCAGCTTTGAGAGACAACCGACGTCACGATGGACCTCTTCTATCTTCCCCGAAATCAGCATCTATTTTACAATGGGTGTCATGCTCAGTTACACTTCCAGAAAAAGTTGTTAGCATTCAGGAGGCATCAGTTGACGGCAGATTTCTAGCTTTTATGTTACCCGGCCTACAAGCAAAAATTTCCGGATTTTGCATTACGCCGTTTAAAGAAGGCGATGAAACATTAAATTGCGAGGTAAGATTAAAACATTCATAAACATTTTTTTATTTAAAACTCATTTCAAATCCCAATCTTCAAAAAAATCGCAGATATTGACTGATCCATCTAACGGAACTGAGTGGAAAAAATTGCAGGAAGGTTCAACCCAAGGATTTATGGGGCTTTGCTGCTAACGTAGAATGGAGAAACGAACCAAATAAATATATTGGAAAAATATGTTGGGAAGGAGGAGCGGTACTAGTTGGAACCATTCTTTCTCAAAAATCAGTATGGAAGATACGATATCTGAATCCTATCAATTTACATGAAGAGTTTTTGTTGAGCTAAATAATGTTGTTGACAATGTTGCTTTAACGTTTTGAAGTTTTATGCAGAAAAAGCAGCCTTTGTTAAGTTAATGCAAATATTTTTTCATTCTTAAAAAAAGCAATGAGCACTAATATTTTTACAGAAAACTTTGTCATTTTAAGGGACACAATATATATCATAGTTCATAAAACTGGGCGGGTAAAATGAGTTTGGTCTAAAAAATCTTATGTTAATATTTGTTTATCAATTACTTATGTAAAGTCAGTATCCCATATTGTATCCGCATGAATGCCTTCAAAATAGCTAATATATTGGCTAAATTGGAATACTAAACGAGCCGGAAACCCAATATGATGAAACACCCAAGTTGACTGACGTTGGTAACCTCCAAGTGATTATAAATTGGCTTTCTGTCAATCACTTTAAAATTGGAGTATTGATGCGTCTCAACATTTTACATTTCACACCTTTCACCTTAACAGTAACCACATTGTATGCATCAATTTCTATCAACCAGTTATACATTTGAGGCTGTTTTGTTAAAGCAACTTTTTCTTTCATTTTCCAATTTGGGATATTGACAATCGCTGTACATTTGCATTAGCAATAGGTGTTTACAAAAATAACTTTTTCTCAGTTGACTGGTAACATTGAATTGATAAGTACATTAACCAATTGTAAACAACTATCAACATCAGCGAAATGAAGTTTTACGCAAATGCTCAATCGCCCAAACACCAAAAACGAATTCATACGGTTATTTCTTTTGTACAAAATGATTTTGAAATTCCGGATTACAACTGTGGTCTGTTTTACTGTCAAGTCAAGTGAGTGAAAGTTACGTTTCATACACCAAAAGAATGAGAGAAGAGCTTAAGTGTACATTGCAGAGCACATTGCTCCAAGCTCTGAATTTGGAGAGAATATGGTGTTCTGGTTTTTGTTTGAGCTACTACCTCGACGATCTTCCCCAGAAAAAAAAACTCATCTTTCCCTTTCATTTTCTCTGTTTTCCATTACTACCAAGGATTGTAACGCAACATGAAATAACGATATAGTAATATATTTCTTCATTCCAGAAATAAAAAAAGAGTAGGAAGGAAGGGCCCAGGAGACTGGATACAAATGCAATGGTACAGAATACACATAATATGAAGCTGATATCCATCCAGGAGTCTTCCATTTCTTTCTTTTTATTCCCTCTTACAACATCTCCAACTCTTTTTTTTACCTTGGTTGGACCGGAATAAATAGTAAATGTTGTATATTGTATGCGTAATAAACGTAAGAATCATGTTCTTTCACTGTGAAACACTGCAGGCCAGGCCGCACATGAATTCTTCCCTTTTTGTCTGGACTTTTCCATTACATTAGTTCCTACAGAGCACAGTTTTAGCTCAATTTTTAACCATCGTCCACGGTCCAACCCTCTATATTATGCAACGTTCATTGTTCTCACACGGAACTTATTTCAACGTATTTTTTTCTTCTTGTGGCATCTTTCTTTTCTAATCTTTTTGCATCTTATTCTTCATATGTACACATGTCGTCTCTTTGAATTCGTTCCGTAGTTTCGTAAGGGCTTCCTTTGTTACGCGAGAAAATTTTTATGAGACATGAATGTTCTTTTGATAAAGGGATTAAAAAGATTTCCATTTTCCAGATGCCCTCCGCCGTTTCACTCACTTTTTATGGAGAAGATAGTGGAAAAAGGAGAGAGCAGAGATGGAAAAGTGTACATGATGAATATAAAAGTAAATCCAGAACAAATCC
>LJIJ01005650.1:0-11313 GCA_001718145.1 Orchesella cincta
AAAAATTGAAGAATCATTCCTATTGTTCATAATTTATATGGTATGTACTTATATGGTGTGTTTTTGGTAGTGTTTCATGATATTTTCATATAATGTCAAATAATATTTTTCATAAACGTCTCATAATACTAGACGACAGTTGGTACCCAGCCAGATTAAAATATTTTAAATTACTTTACTGTCATGAAATACTACGCAAAATTCCGTAAAATGTCGGAAAAATTGGTATTAGTATTTACTAATCCAAAAGCCAGTCGAGTGCCGCCAGCAGTACAGTTTTCCTTATTGCAAGTTTAAACATTTTAATTCATGAAGTTTTGATTCCCCATCCTCGATTTGAAAGCTTATCTTGTCACCTCGATTCTTGGATTTATCACAACATATATTCAACAACAAATTAAACTGTCACCAATTTGATTTTCTGTTCTCTACAATCAAATGACCATTATCCATTGTGTGCAAGTGAATTGACATCCTGGGTACATCCATCACGTTATTATTCAAGTAACATTATCTGCGACATGCTAAAACAAGGGAAAACATTATTCGACAATATAATGGATTGGACTCGAAAATGGTTATTATTGTTATCGTGTTTACGAAATTACGAATTTCACTTTTCCTTGTCTCAACTCAAGTGAAATATCGGGTTTGCCAGGATTGAATAAACAAGTGAAACTGCCAAAATATATTTGTACACAGGACACATTAATCATTTAATCATCCAACTGTCAACACCCGAATAAGGGTGAACGTTGAAAATAATTAGTTTTCCTTGTAAACGATGTACCATAAAATTGGAAAAACCTTTCCGTAAATGGCTTACTGCATTTGTGCTTGTTTTCCTCCTTGAAAAATTGAAAGGTGACAATTTTGTGATGAGGATATGATAAAAATTCATTTCATCCGTACTTAAATTTTTTTTAAATAGTGACATAAATTACGCAACAAAATGGGTTGACCGTGGCCGGCATTGGTATAAAAACCCTTAAATTCTTCCAATAACTATCATTCATTTGTTGCATTTAGGTTTCCCGCATTGTACTGAAAACTATTTCCAAACGTTAAAATGGTTGCCATTAAATACTTTATATTCTATGTTTTAACTCTCAATGTTGTCGCTTTCGTTAACAGTCAGAGCAGCTTATTAAAGTGGGAATGTAGACGCCAAAATAGCCCTCGCGATCAAACGCTATCGGCAACAATCTACAGTGGTATCAAAAGTTCAAACAGAAGGACCACCTCCGGCAGGAGGAATCAGAAACGGGAACTGAGCACAATGCAAATGCTCGGAATCAACAATGTTCCCTTCAGAAATGATACTAATTCTAACAAGAGCTAAAACGGGAACTTTCCCGGAAGTGAAAGTCAATGGGAAAGAACAAAAACGAACAAAGTTCCTAGGAACAAATAAAAGAAACAAACAACAAAGTTTCCAATTTCTACTGGTTTATTGCAATACTTTCAGCAAATACAAACTCAGTAAATTGACTCTTCTTTCGAGCTCATATCGTCTCAACGTGCAAAGTGAAAGTGAATCGAAGATTCTCTTCTCGAGCTCATGTCTTCTCAACGAGCAAAGCAAGAGTGAATACCCAATACAGAGTTGGGTGTCTATTTATACTACTGAGAACAAAGGAAGAATCAATCTACATAAATTTCCATATGTCAAAGTTCATCAAATCATGCAAATCTTACAAGCTAACAATAGACGGATTAGGAACACGTTTCCTTATCAGTCCCTTAAATACCAAAAATATTGTAAAAGTAGGAACAAATAAAAGTGAACATGAGTTTTCTTTTTAATTAAAATTAATCTACATAACGCTGACCAAACGTAGTCCAACAAACTGGTCAAATGAATATTAATTAATCTAAGATTCCGCAGCAACATTCTTCCCTCCAATTGTGGAACACAATTCCTAAATTGGCTGCTCAGTGGTCTTGATATCTAGTTTTCCCAGCTTCACAACAGGTCTCCAGTAAACTCTATACGATGTGCGGACTTCCGCAACAGGAACTTGTCCATCCTTTCCAGGAAATACGTCTCGTACAACAGCTCTCATCCAAAATCACGAACATGTCTCCAACTTCCACAGGGGGTACTGCTCCATGCCATTTCGTCCTTTTTGGCAATGTAGGTAGATACTCACGGACCCAGCGATTCCAAAACATATCCGCTAGCCTCTGGGAAGATCTCCATCTCTTGGTCAAGTCCACGTCATGGTCATCGAAGTCCCCAGGAGGTTGCAATGCACCTGAGGTCCCAAATAAAAAGTGCATTGGTGTCAGAGCCTCAGGTGAATCAGGATCTACAGGGATGTCAGTCAACGGTCTCGAGTTGACAATGGCTTCTGCCTCAGCGAATACGGTTTGCAGAACTTTCTTCTTTGGGGCACGATACTTCAGGATGGTCATCTGGTTTTCCGTAGGCCAGTCACTGGGGTCATTCTTCAGGAATTTCGGTCTGCTCCATCTGGATTCTGGGCACAAGTCAGTCCAACTTTCTCGAGTGGCACCATCAGCAGCATTTAGTTTGGTTGGCACCCTTACTCCATCTGCAACACCATCACCAGCTCGCCACAACTGAACACCAAAAGTGAAGACGTCAGATACAAAGTCCCAGTGCAGTCCCAGATCGCGTTCTCTCTCAATTGTAGACCAGTCCGCATTGTTGTTGGCATTTGGGACTCCACAGCAAGTAACGCCACTAGGCAGCCTCTCGGGTAGGCCTAAACCCCCTGGAGAACTGCTTTCAACATGACCGTTACCCGTGCTTATGTCCATCTGGGCAGCAAGAGTGGGACTGCTAAGCTGACTCTCGGCTGGGTCCTTTGCCCCTGGAGTAAAACCTTCAACACAGACCCACTCGAGCATACACCCTCAACTTTTGCTCTGTAAAGAAGCTCGGGTAAGTTGGCAACCCATTTGCCTTTCTGGAACAGACCAAGACGATGCACTTCAGTTTCATCACTCATTAGGCTGCTGGCCTCACGGATGGTGTCGCCGGAGTCCAGAAAGTTGACGCTAAAAGTTGAAATTTGACGCTAATAAGTAAAAGTGTGGTTTTAGTGCATATATAAAACTACAGGATAAATTCAATATTGAATTAAATTCGTAGAACCTCGCTGTAGACCTTTGTCCAACGGCGTGTCATCCATAAAGTGCTATTCATTATCTATCCATCGTCCAATATCTATGTAAATTTGAAGTAGGAAAGTCGTTGGTTTTCATTGTAACTCACGGGACATTCATTGTCTGAATTAGTATTAAACCTTTCCTTGACGTAATTTGATTGAATTTATTGATTTGCCATCACAAGCTTGTAAAACTGTCAAACTCGATTTGCAAGCAGGATGTGCACATCACTTAATCAACTCTGCCTGTCAACATTGATATCCACATCATCTTTTTCAGGAACAACCATTAATTTTCCACAGTACAACAAGGAAAAAATCTTAAATATCATATTTTTAAATCGGAATGTGACAGTGGTGTGATGAGGAGCTGTCAAAAATGTAATTCCGAACATGCATAAAAAAGCGTTCACGTGAACAATTACACAAAACTTGTTGGGCATTAGCTATCGGAGTTGGTATAAAATGCGAGATGTTATACTTGAAAAGTTCATTCTGTTTAAGCGCCTACTCTAATGTTGCAGCAAGTGTTCTTTTCTGAAACAAATTACCTAACATCAATTTGATAAAATGGTGAGCATTAAATACTGTTTTGTATCCATTTTCATTGCCAACTTTTACGGTTTAGTAAGATGCCAGTCCAATATACTAAAATGGGAGCATATATCAGCAGTCCCTACAAGTCAACTTGCACCAGCAGGCAAAGAAGGCATTCATACTTACTATCTTGCTAGAGGTATTGTGGGAAGTAACTGGCTGACTGGAAAGTCTGTGTTTGTTAGCCAAGGTCACCGAGCATATTTTCCATACCAAATTGAACATGAAACAGGCAATTTTCAAACGCTAGTTGGGCCTCAAGCCGCTGTAAGCTGGGTGGCGACTAGTTTGTGGAATCTTCCAATAAATTGGATTGCCGGAGGGACACACCCAACCACCGGAGAAATAACATTCATTTGCCGAGCCTGGCATGGGACACACTTAATTGTTGGGAGAGGAATAAAAAGCGTGGGAATATGCTACTTTGGACTTTGTAAGTTTGAAGTTTGATACGATTATGTACTGTTACGTTTTGTATTACGATCGGAAGTTAAAGTAAAACAATTTCTTTTCAGTTAACAAAGTTTTCACGTACATCGATTACGAAATTTTGGTGTTAAACGCTTATGGGATTGCCACCGTGCAGCTAGAGTACCCGAACCGCCGGGACCCGTTTTTCTGGCCAACCATGATGCTCCATTATACAATATTCGGACCAAAAATCAGAATCCTTCTGCCCCCAATTTTTCTGTTTCTAATGATACATACGCCAACTAATTATTTGTAGCAAATTGATATCAAAGATTGATTTAGGGCTACACCATAAAAATGCCAGAATCATTTTTAATGAATTTATAAAACCAATACACGGAAATAAATTATAGCAAAGCAAGCAATGGTATTGTGCAAATTTGTAGTATAGATTTCGCTTGGACAAAAATGTTTCTACTGAAGTAATTTCTCCATATTTGTCGTAGACTTTAGAATGAAAAATCGGAATCGAACGGAATGCTGTGCTTGTTTCTACGACGTTCTTCCTCAGGGTGGTATCTTAATCAAGTTGAAGGGATAAAATTGAAAATACTGGTTTTTAAATGTACACTAAATAAATGAGGGTGATAATTTTCACAGAAAATGTCGGCAGTTAACCTTTGAAATTATTGCTTCGTAACGCACCCAGGGACGTTAAAAAAAAGAAGATTAGAGACAGAAGGAGACTGTCGTGAAAAGCTCTTTCGTCCACGAATTAATTTTATAATATTTTTTTAATGTGTTATAGTGTGAAGATCTTTTTGATTTTAGTATCTAAATGAAGCTAAAATCATAGCGCACACACCAGTGAAGTTATATAAGCAATTGAATTAGTGGTTTGTTATTTATCAGTGCTGCCAGTGACTAAATCTGTAGTTTTATTTAAGTATCAATCCTGGCATCACGGCGTACATCTACATATTCAAGTATGCAAACGACCCTGGGGACGCTCAAGATCCAGTCAACACAGCACTGTACGAGACTGGATGGATGGTTTGTCTGATTCCCAATTATCATCCAACCAGAAGGTCAAGGGACTAATCTGCTAGCATATCAGCAAAACAACTATGCTATTGCCTTTTTACCTGCTTGGGGTTCAAGCTGAATTTTGTAAGCCCGTTCAAGTGTATACACTGTCTGCAAGCTCATTTCTCATTAGGGTTTGTTATTTTTAATATATTTTTCATACAATGGACCCGTCCCCAACCATGGAGGACCTGGTCTACACTGCCAATACTCACAACGTTATTCTGACTGATTTATCTGAGGATGCTGCTGCCGTCAAAGAATCCCGATGCTGGAATTTCCAATGGGACAACACTGACGAGAACGTGGAAGGACCAGAGTGTTACTTATGCGAGAAAGAAGCAATGGCAGATCAGCAGTTATTCAAATATGAGGGAATCCACTACACCATGGTCTTCAAAACGGAATGCACTCACCGGCAATACTTCTCGAAGACGTTTGACGTACAACATAAAGGATTCCTACAATGCGTGTACTGTTTCAACTTCTATCACAGACACAAATGTGTATTAAGTATGTCTGACAGTGAGTATTATGCATATAAAACGAACAGAAATTGGAGTTGTCCCACCTGTGTTCCTGAATTTAAAATTAGTTTAAGTTATTGGGAGATATTCTCACACTTTGTAACCAAATTTAATATCTTCTGGTTAGTTTTCGCAATATTGTACCATTTCAACAATTTTCTAGGGGATAGGCCCAACACTTATGTAGAATTTTTATTATGTATGCAGGGAATTTTCTGTGCTACCGTGTGGTCAGTTTGAAAATGGTTCAGAAAATGTAATATGTAATAGGAATGTAAAATTGATTTGCTCATGACTGTTTGGAATTATCATTGATTAAATTGAGACTATGAATGATCGTTTTGGATTGTTTGTCGACTCGGCTAATTGTAAGTATGAAAAGCTAATTGATTATGAATGATTTTGGCAATTTATATTGTCCCGTGTTTTGGTAGGGAGACCTCAGCCATATATTTGGTTGATACCATTTAAACACTTTAATAAAGCAATACAATACAATACAAAACTTTCTTAATAAAAATTGATTATGCAAGTTTTGCATTTCTTCTCAAATATAATCAAACACATAGTAAATTCTAAAACATTTTTACCAACATCAGATATGAGTTCATTAAAAATCATTTAGCTTCAGCAAACATTTGTATTTTTGTTTGTATTTAAAACCTTTAATTTATGCTTTTATCTTTATCTTTTTTTATATTATTGGTTTAAAATGTTTCTATGTTCCCCCTTGACTTGAGTCACCTCCAGGAAAAAGGCCGCAGAGACAAATACAGCATATCGTTCAATACAGTTCTTTATTCTATAGCCTACTGAAATCTAGACATATTTTTGTAGTGAAAATACTTCTTTTCACAAAATTCGCTGTCTTTTCGTTCACAAAAAGACTTTCAACATTTCCCGCATACAACTGTTATACAGTTTAACACTGCATGGACATTTAAATAGGAGTCCTGAGAAACTGCAGCGAATCTTTTTACATCCCACGATGGGGTCATCGTAGGACGAGCAATTTGAGCAACTTTGTACATTAAACAAGTAATAATCCAGAAGTAACACGCTGGTACGTCTTAAAAATTTGACATTCCTCTCATCCCACTTTAAAAAATCATAATTCATGAAATAATACGGAAATAATGATGTTAATTAGGAATCAGTCAAAATCACAATAAAACTATAGAGACTAGTTCGTGCTTTATGTGTCTGAGTTCCAACGAAACCTAAATACAGTTTACCGCTTTATCTTGCAATTCTATATATACATGCCATGCTATCTTGATTATATTATGAATAAGCGACTGAAAATTTTAAAAATTGCCATTATATACTGATAAAGATAACATGTTTGCTGTATTTTGCTGACACGCGTCCTCCACGTGCATTTTGTTATTGCTGTTTTCCCAGTTTAGACATTAAATGTTTATTTGAGTATGTGATCCGTAAAAGAAATTAATTTTTAGGCTATTAGCCTACACAAGCTGGGATCATCACAGTAGGTAATCATTTATCAAACCTGTGACATTGACAAGGGTGTGATATTGCAATACCTACAAATATGTGCATTTAATTTTAAATGACTTTCATACAGTTTGAAAAGCTAATTCCAATTTAATAAGTGAATGGACCATGTCAATCATTGAATCATTAAAAATAGCTTAACTCACATGTGTCAACATGATTTGTAATAAATCACAAAAACTTTATTTAATCAGTGTTATCTATATATACGAATACATATGTATATGTTATAATCAGTATTAAGAGTGTAGCTAAATTCATAAAACAAACCGAAGTGACTCATTCATTGCTTTAAATTACAGCACACTTGTACGTGGCTGACCAGAGTTTGATTCGGTGTATCTAAAAGCTTTGGAAATCAGGTTTCCTTTTCACTGGCATTTGCGCTTAGAGCGTGCATATAGCTAATCTGACTTTTATGTTTCTGAGTCCAAGATCCTCAAGTAGGATTTATTTCGCGAGTCTTTATGAAACAGGTCAAATTGTGTGTGCCCAATCTTTCGTAGCTCTAGCTAACCTCTAAGACAACGTTCTCAGTTTAATATTTTGAAGCCCTCGCACAATGTCCAATATTAGAAAACTTTCTGACATCAGCTAAATAGACGAAAAATAAATTTTATTTTCAGAATTTCGCTTTTCAACTTATAAGAGCGGTTTCTGATGTAAAATTAGGTGAAGATTACGATACATTTGTTTAAAATGCTTAAAAACGTTTTCATTTTGCCGTATCCTTACGTCAATGCAGAAGGACCTTGAATTGCAGGTACTTTTTAGTTGGAAGTTTTCCTGTGACAGTATGCACTACATACCGCTTAAGTTCCAGTCACTCCAATAAATTAAACAATTTTTGCTACCAAACTGCTATTTTGGTTAAGCGGTATGTTGTGCATGGAATTATAGAATTTAGACCGATATTGGTATAAACACGCATAACCAAAAATTTAAATTAAAAAAATAAGTCAAAATTTTTTGATTGAATTTGAATCAAGCATTGATCTAACCCTTATATTATGAAATAAACAAAATATTTTACTGTTTTAATTATTTTCAGGTGTGTGGAGCAGGGTAAAAAATTTCGTGTTTCAAAAAGTAAGTTTTTTAAAGATGTGTACGTCAACTGTATTGTCAACAGGTTGGCTCCTTCAGTTTTAATTAAAGTTTGTGGTTAGCTTTCTGTTTGGTTGGAATAATTCGAATGGAATGAACGCCTAAAAATATATTTCCATTGGTGTTTGGTTGTGCTGCTTTCAATAATTGCTTACTTGCATTGATAGTAATGCTTGGTGGAATGGTTGGAGTGCATTTGGAGTATTGGCCATGCATATAAAATCCTAAAACCCACCTTTCTTCCTCTAAAAACCTGTCGGTAAAACAGTGTTCTGGAAAACTTTACAACTCTTAACCCATTCCGCATCAACCTTGGATCAGCAAATTTTCTGGCGCATTAACACCCCTTAAATGTGTCGATGCTGCTGTCAGTTTGACAGTGCAAATTCTTCTTATCTTTTAATTCACCATTATGCAGTCAGGCTTTTGTAATAGCTCAATAGTATTAATTCCCTGTACATCAAATTTAGCAGTTTGCCTTCAAATGTTTTGAAACGGCGTGGGGCAACAAAATCCTATAGATTTATGGCACGCCGGCAGTTTTTGATGCTCTAAACCAGCGATGTGCTGTGGGCTCATAATACGCATAAAAACTTCTTGAGTCGCCCCAGAAAAGTAATTCACCAAATGAGAGCAGAGGCATTTTCTTCCTGCCATGTCTTTGGGGCGATTCTAGAAGTTTTATGCGTATTATTGGCCCACAGGCACATCGCTGCTCTAAACCATTCAAATTCTGGCTATGCTGACCCACAACATACTAAGCATCAAATTGACACACACGGCTTTAATTTTAATAATCTGTCCAGCTTTTTTGTTTGTTGGTTTGACTCGATTGTTAGTGAACATACAAAAATGCATTTACACTGGTCTTAAGTGGAATATTCAATAATTGGGCACTGGACTTCATAATTTTGCTAGTCGGTATGGTTCAAATTTATTTAGCTGTGGTGTTTTAAAGTAACTTCAAAAGAATTGATGAATCAGAATGTGGAAAAGTTATTGAAAGATATGTGCTGTGTGGACAAATCAGCGCAATACCTCGCAAATAAATATCTATTAAAAATACTTTTTCCTGGGATGCCTCAAAATAACAAATAAAATACTTTATTTTAAATAAATCTCAAAATACAAAATACTCTAAACGAAAAATCTATTTTAAGTTCATGTATAAGTTGTATTTTAAATGTTAATTGGTCGTATTTAACAGTAGATCATTAAAAATTCTACAATTAAGCTTGAAAACGAGGTTCAAATAGTACACTAAGAGCCAAAACTAAATTCAAACTAAAAAATACAAATTGGAGTTGGCAAAATGGTAAATATTAAAATCCATCGAAATTTATAATTAAATTTTTGAGTGGGATCAAGTCCCAAAAAAAGGGATAAAAAATTGCTCGTTTATCTGAAAAGCAACTGATCCCAAAATTTAAAAAACGTTTTTTTAGTTTCATACAAGTGCAACCCGTCCTAATGCAAAGTGTTAACTAGGAGAGCGCAAAAAGACCTATTCAGTTCCAATTGACTTGGTTATAAGTATTTTTTATCAGAAATTACATACAACACACGCGCATATGCCTATTCCATTGCACTATTGCATGAAACGTGTAGGATTCGTGTAAAGTATTGCATGCTTTAAAAATTCTGATGAAAAAATGTATTTTCTATTTTAAATACAAAATAGTGGCGATGCTCCAAATAAATAAGTATTTTAAATAAATCAACCTTCTCAAATAAAAGATGAAAATACTAAATAAATAAGAGTATTTTACATACTTATTTTAAATAGATGCATTTAAAATACTTTTATTTTGCCCAGCCTTGCCAGTTTGAAAGCCGTCCTTAACTTCCGTTCTTCGCCATCTCGTTTTCGACCATGCATCACGATCTCCTCAAGGTTCTTACATTTCTGCACTACAACTGCCAAAAGCACTTCTCGCCTCCCGTTCTCCAGATGGTACTGATCCTTTTCAACTTTAGAAATTTAACCTTCATCACGTTACCCTCTGATAGGTCGGCTGTCAAACGTCTTTGCTATCGGAATGCAGTGGTCGAAGATAGAGTTTTAAATGAACTAAAGTCGGAGTAAAGCTTTTGACGCTCGTACCACACTGGTAAACTTAAGTGGAGTGGCTCCTGAAAAGTACAACTCTTCCAAAGCTCAAATCTACTTTAATCAAAGCCGTGATGCTCTGAAGAGTTCACAAACGTGGTCGCGATTAACTTTAAGAACTTTAAGTATTTTGAGTAGAGGAAGGAGTGCAAGGCTTGAAGCATGGTAAGCATTCCATAATCTTCGGCCTTCGTCCAGACAGCGATCTCAGCAGTGAATAAAGTCACGTAACAGCTTCCAATTTGGCTCAGGATGAGATGAGGAAGATATGTAAGGTAGTTGTGAGAATGAAAGGCTGGCCCGATGTCGTCCCCAACTGGTACTCCACAGTACGCGGAGATGACGGTTTTTATTTAGAAATGGATTTATTTATGGGGAGCCCTCCAATACCGCCTTGAGATAAGTCACCCAGTCATTCCAGCTGGAAGGGGAGGTGAAAAGGAGTGAATCTTCCTTTGTGTTGTGGAGGTTGTGAACCAAGGTTGTGGAGGTTTTGACCAAGGTTGTGGAGGTGTTGTGTGGTCGTGGAGGTTGTGTCCAGTTGTGTCCGGAAGAAATGGTTGTGGGATTTAGTAAGTCCCCATACAGCACCTTTAAAATAGAAGAGGCTCTAAGTTAGAGCACTTTATGCTATAGGTCTTTTTCAGCATAGTTATTTGTCATCATTTCTTCTATTCAAAAGCAGTTTTCAACAGAGATACGTTATGCACAAACTAGTTAGTGGATTTCTTAGTTGGCGAATTGCTGTTGCCAGAGCAATCGTTGTCTCAAAATGGGGTTTTAGTTTTTTCAACAGCCTTCCCTTAGTTATCTTGAATAC
>LJIJ01005651.1:0-11311 GCA_001718145.1 Orchesella cincta
ATGAGCCTCGTGGCTACGTCTCAGTGGACCCGTCTTCCGTTTCATTGACTTCATTCCCAAGACCAAATCCAAGTTCTACACTTATCGCGGAAGTTTGTCTTGGCCGCCTTGCTTTGGCTACGTGATCTGGTCCGTTTATCAGCAGCGTCTCTACATTTCCAAGCGACAGTTTGACGAGTTCATCAAGATCCCGCGTTTGGAGTGGTAGACCACAACAGAGCTTCGGAGAACTTTCGGCGTGAGGATCAAATTCACGTTGAAGAGGAAAATGACCCAAATCTCGACTACACACTCGCCAGAACCTGATTGCCAAGCGGACCGTGAACCGATTCATTTTTAGAAGGAACTCATAACTACGATCCGGAAGGAAAAGGATTCGTTGGTGGATGAAGCAGTTTACTACATGGATTCAGACAGAGCTGCTAACTTGAAGGAAAGTGGGACTTGTGCTGCGACTACGACTGTTGCTCTCCTCTCCACAATCTATGGAGCTGCTCGGGAATAAATATTATAATTATGGTGCTCCTGTATATGTAGTTTTAAACTTTAATATTTATTGGTGATACATGATCATTTTGTGTTTAAATTATAAAAACTATGCTTCATAACCAAAATATCATTATTATGGTTGTAACTCAAGTGGTTTGCTGTTGTAGGTAACTGAAATAAAATCTTGTTTATGGAAATTTGTTAATTTGGGAGTTAATTATTCTCATTTGTTCATTTTATTTCTAAACACGATAATTCATGAACATGAGACAAGCCAGACTTAATGGAATGGGAATGGAGTAGTTGTCAAAGGATAAATAACAACATTCACATTTTTGTCTCTTTCTGGAATTTCAGTTAGAAATTAGTTTTCAGAAAAAGTAAGCATTAAAATACAGTTTATTTAATTCAAGGATATTGCGTACCTAAAACTCCGAATAATTTCGCCTGATTTGCCTCATACTTGTGTTTTTCATTACTCCTATTTATAATGGCTTCAGCCATCCTCGCTGCGAAAATTGGGATTGGTTGTTCTCGAGTTTGCTTCTGGGTGAAATGGGTTGAGATGGAGGGTGAGTTTGACCATAGTATTATCAGACATGTGATATGCTCAGTCTTGAAAAGTTTCAAAAAAGTCACTTCATGCTTTTTGTGTACTTAGTGGCCCGAGACGCCGCCCTCATTCAGCACAACTTCTACCGCTCACGACTGGAAGCGCCCTCATTTTGTTAGAAAAATCAAATTGAAATTGAAAAGTATAATAATGTCATAAAATATTTACGTGAAAAAAAACCTTTTAGGTATTATTTAAACTTCAAAAGTTCCATGGTTAATCACGATTACTAATTGTAATGCCTAATTAATTAGCTTTCTAGTAATAATGCTCAAATAATCTAAGAGTTCAATATAGTGCGAGTTTTGGTGTATAGTATACACCGTACTGTTTATAGAGTCGACGGTTTCTTTATTTAATTAACTTACCTTTGAAAGAATAAAGAGTTCTAATGTTTCATCAATTTAACTAATTCATTGTCTATGGTACATGGACATGTCATGAGAAGTAATTAAATTAGACTTAAGTAAAGTAGCCAAGACGAGTCAGTCGCGTATAAACTTCTCAAGTGTACTTTACTTTTGTATAATATCTTGGACCTAGTGACCAGTTAGTTTGCTTCTTACTAAATAAGTTTTTGAAATAAAAAACTACACAAGATCCAAATGGGAATCTAAAAATGCAACAACTTACAAAACTAAGCAAAGAATATACCGTTTCCGTCATGTCATGTTATATGTGGTTTATTGTGTGACAACTTTGGGAACCATGTTCACGATTTATTGAATTAAACTTATACTACTTACATTCTACTTTCTTGTTCAAGATTTCAATTTTTATTGCTTTATTTCTTCCACGTTTATGTTACGAAAGATAAAATTTTATGTTCGGACATTATGTTTTTAATGTGATGAAATTGGTAACCAAAATTGAGTTTAAAAAATTTGATTAAGAACGTGCAAATTCCGAAATTAAACATTATAAAAGAGTGCAAGTTTCCGATTTGCAACTAGGTTATATATTTCAGAGACAGAAACATTTTTTAAATCAATTATTTTATGATAAAGATTAATTAATTCATCAGCTAAAATGGGTTTAATGACTAAAAGTTTTATTAGTTGTTTGGCTGGACAAATTTCATTACCACAATCTTTTTTTGAAATCGCCATTTCGTATTTCGTTGTTAGGCATTCATATTGATTTTATTTTTGTGTTTCAGCTAACCCTGTTAGTAACCAAATATTTATTATACCGTTTTGGTATTTTTCAAATAAGAAAACTTTGCAGGTCAAGACTAACTGTGAAACAGGTTTTTTTGTACAATATTCAGATAAGCCATATAATATAGTAATTTTACTAAACACTGAGATAAATTTCATCGTCCAAGTTTCCTATAGTTAAGGATGCGATACCAAACAAGGTTATTTGTTACAGCATCATTTGAGTACATATTGTATGTACCAACTTTACGTGAGCTTTAGAAACTAGTTACGGAACGGACAAACCCTAAAATCAAAAGTTCATAATGTTTCCGAACGGTGGTTAGGCTAGATACTTTAAAGATACACGAACACTTCTAATTAATTACGTTCTTATGATAATTGAGGTCTACTAATTAGGTAAATGTAAAACAAGTTTAATTAGTAAAAGTGTGTTAAACGTTTTGTTTCCAAATAATTCATTACCTAAAAAGGTCATGTTTTAGAATCGATGTTTAATGTTTCAGCGCTATTCGTAATTTAATTAGTGTTACAGGTAACCCTGACCCACATCTTTAAACTTACTCATTTACTTAAAAGAGTGGAAGACCTTTCTTAACCTTTCTTGTTAGGTACTAATATACACATCTGGAAAGCCACAAATACAAAATGTTGCTACATAATTTTTCATTTATATCTTTTTTAATTTTACATTTCCAATTAACAATGACAATTGAAATTTCTCGCGAATATTCAAATTTCCGAAACAAAAATGGCAACATTAATTACAATTTTGTAAGCGACATCCAACTAAGCAATTTGAATACCGCCATAACGGATTCTGAATGCATCCACCACATTATAAACTACAGAGGAATTAATATCCCAGAATTTTCAGTACCTGTAATTCTGTCTCGCTATGACGTCATTCGGATGGAATACCGACTCATGAAATTTATCAGTTACGATCACACCCGTACTTTCCCTTTTGAAAAAGTACCTTCTTCACCTTTCCAAAATATCAGCAGCTTTGAACTTTGTATAAACAATTCACTTCTGCAGACAAAAGAGTGTCTAGACATTCCTCTCGTCGACAACTCTCCAAAATCGATCCCATGGCGATGCGAATCTCATTGGTACCTATTTCCACCAAATTCCGTGGAGGATCCGACCTATTACGAAAACGTTGTTGAAGGAGATCCTTCTTCACCACTAGGACTAACTATTCCACATGCTTATAAACAGTTTTGGGTTTACTACTTCAATCCTAATCAATCCTTCGGGGCTGAAACCAACAGTTTTCTGAAAACTAGACCTACGTACGACATAATAATCACCGAAATGAAAACTGAAGACTACAGTACAATCCTAGCATGGCGACAGTCTCTGCTACCCCAAAAAATGGTTTGAATTTCGTCCACACCACAACTGCGCGTGAAGAATACACATTTCAGCTTAAAACTCTACCGGAAAAAGTTTTCGAACTATCATCTATAGTTGTCTTTTGTCGATTTTGTCGTCCAACGGACCATTTTTTATGGTGATATATGGAACTGATTTTTCCTTTTCAACATCCAAAAAGCCCTTCAAATTCTGAACTCAAATCCAAGCAACATTATTTGGGGTCTTTTTTCAGTGGCCATATGCTGAACACAATGGAAGAACAAAATAGGGACGAAGTCCGTGATGTGAATATTTTATTTTTCTCAAAATCAAGAGCGTTCCTTGGAAGACTTGCGCTGGATAGTGGATTCCAGGCTCTTGATGCAATCTGTCCTGGGAAATGTTTCCTACTATGACACAATCAACCAGAACTTTAATGGCTATAAAAGTGGAGCTGCAAATTTCTGAGCTATGGGGATTTCGCCACACACCCTTGTTTTTTAGCGGTGCTCGTTGGGAAAATGGACCACAGTCACACCCAATTTTACATTCACACTTCCAAGCTTAAGTTCGTTAGCTGCGGGCAAGGAACTTTGGGTGGTCTTTCGTTTTCGGAACTCTCTTCAATCTTCGACGGCTTTACTTGGGGTTATATTGCCGTTTCCATAGTGACGATGAGTCTAATGTCAGAATTGTGCGTTGGTTTGAAAATGCGCTACAACAGGCGAAAATCGGTTTATACCTGTTACTATGAGAACAGTTCAATGGAATATTTGACGAATGTGATTCTCACAATTGTTAAACCCTTCTTGGAACAATCAGACCCGATTCCGAGTAAGGTTGTAAAAACTCGCAAGCTTAGAGTTGCTTTTGGACTCTACCTCTTGATGGTTCTCGTGTTGAGCAATGCGTACAAAAACAAAAATATAACTGCCATCCCTCGGGAACCCATTCCAATTGACACGTTTGAACAGCTTCTTTCACACGGTTTTAATATTCTAACGAGAGTTGCAGGATACGGTGGCTTCAGGAGAGTTGAGTGGCTAACTGTTTTACAGTCGCGAGTATCACGCCAAGAAGGTCACGATAGTTTGATTTATCCGAGTGAGCTCTATTACTATATGCTGGGGCAGTACTCCCTCTATACTTATCTACTAAAATCCCCAAACTTTACAAATGAAGACAAATTGATGCTGAATAAAACCCAGGTCATCTACAAGGAGGTTACAGCCTAGAAGCAAACTTGAAAACTCTGAGTAAATGTAACGGAACTGCCTCTTTCTCCCAGAGTTGGAAGCGAGAGAAACCTACTTTCGCTTGCTGAACTTGAAGGGAACTAAAAAGAAAGCGTTTTTGAGCAAAAATACCATGTTTAAATTAAACTACGCAGTAGGGTTTGTACGGTGGGTAAGTCCTATTGTCGTTAGAAGGTTGCAGGGTTTGTACAGCAGTGGCATTTCGGATTGGTGGAATGCATTTTTTGTTCAGTTCATGTCCCGATTAAGGGGCAGCCGTGGATGATGAACCTAAAGATTCAGATAATATTGTAGTTCAAAATCCGAGTAGCCTTAGTGGAAATATTGCTGTAATATTTGTCCTGTACGCTTCATGTCTGGCGATATCAATTGGTGCTTTTGTCGTAGAAGTTCGTAAAATGGCTAAAAAACTTGCAACAATATTTTGTACAAGTATGAAACGATTAGTTGTGAGTTGCACTTTTGCTTTGGTATCGAGATGTAAGTTAAGCGGGTAACGTGGCAGCGTTAAATGAGTTAATCAATCATCTCTAAGCAAATTGTTTAAATATTAAATAGATTAAGGTTTAAAATATCGTTTTTAATTCCATAGTACGGTTTTTTGATTGGCTTAAAAATAAAATAAACATCGATTTGTGTATTACTAATCGTTAAATCAAATAAATATTATTATAATAAAATTTACGAATATTATAATAATCAAATTACAAATATCATAACAATAATAAATATTACAACAATAGCAATAATCCTTTAAAGTCCTATATTCGGTTTTAGAATCGAGTTGCAACGTACTCCGCATGAACAACAACTGCATATGTATATATTGAAAAGGAACCTGTGCTGCGACTACTACAACTCTAGCTGAGCTAGACTAGCTCTCTACTATCTATGGGGCTGCTTGAGAATAAATATTATATTGCTCGTACTCTTGTATAAATACTGTAGTATTTAATTGTATCCATTTAAAATCGAAAATTCAAGATAAAATGTAAAAACGCTAGCTAAAACATGAATGTTGTATGAGATATTTGCTGTAGCTGTCAAATAAAATCCAGTTGATTGATGCTTTCAATTTGGGAGCTGAGTTTTTCAATGCCTCAAGTCATATTGCTTTGTATCAGATTGAAAAAAATTGGGCTAATTGCGATAGTTCCGTTCAAACAGAAGCCAATAAATATTTTCCTTTCAATCTCGTCAGCTTTCTATGATGCTTTCATAAATACTTTAATTCTTTTTTTTTAAATTAAAATCAAGTCCAACAGTACCATCATTTTGCCAATATTGTCATTATAATAGTCAGTAGCAAATATTGAAAATCCCAGGTAAAATATATTAGCGTTGGGCTTGTTTTTTTAACTTTGTCAAACATACGATTGGTAGGCTTTGGGGTACCGGACAGCTTTCTAAAACCGGACAACATGACGTTGGCTTTAAAGTAGGTCAACTATGTTTATTTTGTTAGAAAACCATGTTTGTTGCAAAATTTTAACTTTCGTCTTCCTTACATGAATGTTTCTAAAATATTGAAGCAAATTCTTATCCAAAAACTGTTCTATCACTCACCTGACCTATGAACATTTTAAAAGTAAAACCATTTTAATATTTTTATATAAAAAAGGATTTTTCCGTTGTCGTTTATTTTTTTGACATAAATGAGAGGTTTCAGGTACTAGCCCATTGGAAAAATTTATTTTATCGTTCAACAGACATAAATGTTTGTTCAAAAGCATTTACTACATAAAATTATTGCATTCCATTATTGCGGAACTTCATTTACAGCTAGCAACAAGTTAACAATAGAGTTGAGTGTACTATCATAATAATTCATTTTGAAGTCCCGGTCCATAAATCCGACTTCCCCTACCGGACTCGAATACTTCTGACTTGGTATTATTTTTCTAAAAACGCTTCCTTTCAAATCCTTCACATTTAGCCAAGCTCCGTCTCCATTTTTGAAACAAAAGCATACTTGTCTCATGTTCGGAACATCCTACCTCAATCAATAAACATACGGCAACCAGCATAACACACTAAAAAAGCCAGAACCCAACGGAATAAGTGCACTGACACCCTTTCTTAACCCAAAAAATAATTATGCTTGGACCAAGAACGAGAAACAGAAACCGCCTGCAAGACACGCTGCATAAATAAATTTCCACAGTTCAAAACCTGTTGCATACAAAAACCTGAAGCGTTCTAAATTTTCTTTCAGTGGCAACGTTAAAAATAGTATCTTCCATAATTAAAAAATTCTTCCAATTCTGAAATCCCTGCCAAGCCTAATGTTAACAAAATGCTCGAAAGCTGAAAAGAAGGCTTGAGTCCTGCAATGTAATGCGTATCGAGTTAAATAAGGCACGTTAAAAATATTTGTGTCCATTTCTAAGATTTCTGATAGCACCGTTGCCAAATAACCAGGGTCCCGTTAAACCAAACAAAGATTACAGCAGCAAAATACCGGTGAAAAGGAAAGCGTTGCGAAAGTTGTTATTAAAGTTAAACCAAGGCAGTGAGTTTCACCCTCCAAACTTTCTTCAGCTCGTCCATTCCTAATTGAATGCTGATCTCGATTTTTCCTTCGTTACTGATGTCATCCAAATGCAAGTAGGAATTGGTAAACGCAACTAATTCGCTGCCAAAGCGATAGATTGCAATATCGCACCCGATTGCCACTATGTAGCCCATCCAATACAAATAGAATAGAATGATTTGTTCAAAGCTAATATTCCTGGGATCCTAATGCTTACCATTGTTATAATATTCCACACCCGAATATTAGAATTCCATTGATGATATAGTTTGTGAACAAATATGGTAGCAGTTTTAATCTTTTTGATTTTCTGAATGTTTTCCATGCCTGTAATTCTTCGTTCCAGTAAATGAAATAAGCTGGAAAAATAATACTGTCTAGGTACTGGTTTAGCTTAAAAGCCAGCAAAAGTAAGTAGGATTTCATGATTATTAAAATTTGAAAGAATTTTGGTGGCGGTTGTAGACTAAACTAGCAGAATAAAACAAACATTGTGACTAAATGACTCTACTGAAATGGAAATTTGACCAAGTATGTATTCCGGCAATTCGTGACGTGCAAATGCTTACAGATTTACGATTTAAGTACTATAAGAGTTTGTTAAAACTGTTTTTGCAAAAGAGAATACGCGCGTTATAATTTTATGTTGTTTTTATATTGAGGTCTAACAATAAATTTCTGATACATAAAATCAGTTTAAGGCTATGTGAAACCAAAGTTAGGGGTTTTCTGCATTCTTCCATTTTTCTGAATAAAAAGTAAACTACAATAGCTATCATCCAGATTCCGTAAAGTAAGCAAAGAAGCCAGTTAGTTAATGTATACACCCAAACGTTTGTGGATTGATTGTACATTCCATGTTCCCAAATTTTTTCCCGTTATTAACTGGTTGCTATTTAATATGGTTCCTATATTAACTGGTTGCTATTATTAACTGGTTGCTATTACTGACAGCTTGATTGTGGAGTTGGTAGACTAATATGTCTATAAATAGTACATATATTTACAGATTAACCTTTAGGTAGTATAAAACATGGAATGTACTTAAGCTGTATCATTTATTCAAAACGTAGAAAAGCTCTATACCTAAACTTATAACCTAAAAACGAATGTCGTGTGATACTGAATAATAATCTACATAATTTGATAAAAAACTGAATCGATATTAAATAATATAGGATTCGCAATTACATAGTTCCATAGTCTTTACTGGTGCTCAAATTTAAGTTTCTAAAATGACTAAAACGTGGTCCTAGGATTTAATTGAAATATGGTATCAAAATACTTAATTAACAAGATACTTTGGAATTAAAATCTAAATTAAACAAGCCTATATAAAAAATGTAAAAATACGGCTTTATTTCCCTCGCTTTAATAACAAATTATGACAAGAAAAAGGTATGCACGAATTTTCTGTAATGATTGATAAATATAATCAGAGTTTATGTAGTTTAGTTACAACACATGTGGACGAGTGAATATCTTCTCCCTTCCAAACCCATTCGGCCCTGTACTGCCTCTTTTTTTCCCAATTTTCTCCAGCTTCGGCCACATCAAAAACCACATCTTACGCCAAATCCAGAACGAATAGCGAGAATCATAGTCATCTTTCAACCGAATCCAACGCCAGCGTTGGGCATAACCCAAGCTCTTCAGGTTTCTGAACATAATCCCAAAAATCTTCAAATCCAGACAGTTGTGAATATCCTCAGAAGGGGAGAGAACCAACTTTTCCATTTTAGGACACAGCATCAAATCCCCCGGTTTCATAACCTTCAGGTTGTTTCTTTCCATGTCCAGCTTCAACCTTGAAATGTCCAACTCCTTCAGACTCCCCTTGAAGTTGGTTATAACTTTCAAAAGGTCAGCTGCAAAAGAACCCCCTTTTAAAAACAACCCTTCTAACTTTGGCAGCCGAATTTTTGCGAGAAACTCAAACATTTCTTTCGCGCAGCCTGCATTAATCACTGAAACTCTGAGCTGGAGCAAGTTGGAGAGGTAGTTGGTGCAGATCTCCGGCGCATTCGCCAGAAGGCGCGTGCATTACATTCAAATTTATCCAGCTGGAGTCCATAGCGCTGTACCAACACCTCCAGTCGGTTTGTATATAAGAAGTCATCATCGAAAACTAAGCGGAGATTTTCAACAGACGGAGATCCGGCAACATGTTGGGTTCCAACTGGTCTGTTTTCAGATCCACGGCGACGGCGAAGGTTCTGGCTTTCCGTAAAGAACAGCTTCAGAGTGTCAACATTTCGTAGGTGGGAGAGAAGTGCGGTTAGCCGCTCGTAGAGAATAGAAAGCCGCTCCACGTCCAGCGATAACGAATACCTCGAATGTTTTCTCCGTAATTTGTTACAAATTCCAATGCGCTTTCGTACTGCGGAAGATGCTCTACTCGCAGCGTGAGGAACTCCGATGCCAGGGTTCCTTGAAGAGCTGGCGCAAAGTCTCGTCCAAATTTTTGCATATCTTCAGTGTTCCACAGGACAAAGCGATCAGTCAACCACTCTGGTTTGGATTCGAAGAGGAGCTCATCCACAAATGCTTTGGATTGCTTGCTGGCTCTGCGCAAAGCCAATATGGTGGGTGGCTCCAACTTTACATTTCTCGAGAATTGGAATCGCCTGGAAGATTGAAATGGAGATTAAACATGTGACTATCATTTGAAAGGATGAAATTGAGGATTAAATGTTGCTGAATTAAATTACCAGCTCAGCCATTCTGGATTTCATGAGAGAATGAAAAAATTTACAAGTGTTGCTCACAGCACTCCAGCTCCCTGGGTCAGACAAGTTTGCAAAAACGATGGGCCAGCAATCCTAAATGAATAAAAACAAGTGAAAAACACTTTCTGCATATTTGTGACGATAATCGTAATAAAAAAACGGAAAAGGGGATAATTTACCTGCAATGACGGACTCAGAACGTTATAGTTAATCCCCAGTCTCGCTGAATGATCTCCCCCACCCACAAATTCAATTCCCACCTGAGGTGGAGCCGACTTCTCCTCATCCTGGTCCATTGGCACGACACCACAGGCAAATCGCTCCTGTGAATTGACAAATGCATAAAATTAAACTCCAGAACGCATAAATCCACAACATCATAACTTTCTCCATGCTTATCAACTGATTACCAATTTGTGGTGTGGATTCCGAACCAGGTCCAGCAGGCGACTCACCATCCAACATGTTCCAATCTTCAGAATCACCCATTTCTTCAATTCCTGACATGGATATTTAAGAATTTTAACTAACAATTGAGTTGATTTAAAATGAAATAAGTTTGAATCAAAAACAAGACAGACTATTCACATTTTGGTTTCCCGAAATTGGTGATGAGTATGAGGAGCATGGGTCAATTCCATATCAGCTGTTCTACTCATAATTAATAAAACCAACCAACTACAATAATATAAAGTTTGGGAACCCATGACAATGACAACATCGAATCCGAATTATGATTTGAAAATAAAGTGAAACACAGCTCATACAACCATCTAGTCAGGAACATTACAGTTTATTCTTTGAAACCACAAAAGTTTAATGATTGGACGAATATTCTGAATATAATGTATTCATCAATGGTTTATGAAGTAAATTAGCTGACGATGACAACTAGCTCAGTTACTCCAGGATCCCATCCTCGTCCTCCTCATTCTTGACAGCGTCCCCTCCGTCAACCAGCTCATCATGTTCACATTTTAATTCCAGTAGCCCTCCTTGAACCGAATCGTGTCCAACATTCCCAAATCCTGCCCACCATATCCCGAGTGGTTTCGAGCTTTTTCCTCCATTTTACGGCAGCAATGCATGCTCCGGATGTTTATTTCAGCCACTCTTCTCACCGTCTCCTCCATCTGGTGCTCCAACGCTCGCATTTCCACCAATTCTGA
>LJIJ01005652.1:0-11304 GCA_001718145.1 Orchesella cincta
TTTTCATACATACATTTCCCAAACTGACGGTATTAAAATGAGTCTGAAGTGAGGATTTAACTAATTATTTTTTCTCTTTTGTGTTGCTCAAACTTTTTAACTGTTTCCTGAAAAGATGTTCCATTTAAACGTTTACGTAAGAAATATAAAGCATATAATCCACATTTGTTTGAATCAACACTACCTCATTCTGTTTTCATTGAGCTTTGAAAATTTACTTGCAAACCTTGTAAAATATTTTCCGTAAGATTTTACCCCTAAGCCAAAACTGTCAAAAAACTCTAATTTAGTTTTGCATTTAAAAAAACAAACCCAATGTAGTCCGGGAGATTTTGAATCTTGAATGTTTACAATAATTGCAAATCTTTTAAGGTGTATTCTGCTGAGATGGTCACTAGGACATACTATCGTAGGAATGCGACTTTTTATTTGCATTAACGCATACCGAAGGCTAAGAGAGTCCATTATGTAAATGTTACCTGCTTAAATTTATCAACTTCCAGCGTTCGTTGGTATTCAGAATAAACCAAACAATTGATAGCACTTTTTAAAGGAACTCCAAATTGAAGCTCAATTCTAACATTTCCATCTTTTTCCATAGACAGCGCAGAACCAACGATTTCATTTTGGTTAATGTCAAATGCCAGAATACAATTTCCTTTTTGATACTCGTCTCTACTGAACATTAAGCCAGTGTCCTGCGAAGAAATTCCAAGACTTGGGAAAAGCAAATAATAGGGAAGCAGTCCAATATTGTTGTTGAAATCGACATTTAGAGCTTTTGTTGGAACAGGAATGTTGTTGACCGACAGCGATATAAAACTTAAATTAAAATGATTAAATTGGTACGGGTTCAGCTCATATGAACTCCAAACGCTGCTCCACTCACAAGGGCTAGAACAATGCGAGAGGGTAGTTTTCCAAAGAAAACGTTTTCTTCAATAAATGTTTGATTTCCTTTTGGGATGGTAAAAAACTTAATTTCGGAGCTCCGGTGTGGATACTTTGCTGTCTCACCATCATCTAGAAGACGTTGGTGTGAAAGGATAATGCTAGGATATAGAATCTGTTTTCGAACAAAAAAACGCATCTAATATTTTAATTTTAGGGTTTAGATTATCGGTATCTTTAGCTTTTTTGTATTTCAAGACAAAAGAATCCCTTGCACGTGTGAGCATAATAGTTAAATTAGTATTGCTGATTATGTATCTATCCTGATTACAAAGATCTAAAACGAATTTTGTCAATAAGTTCAAACGGTTTGGAGCCGACAATGAATTGCTTCCTCTTTTCATGGCCAGTATTAGAGGATGATGCATCACAACCATGTGTGTCTTTTATAAACAAAGGGCATGCACCTTGTGAATGCATGTAATCTGAACCAAAAGACAGAAGCGATTCAAGGTATGCTTTGTAACCATAACAATTGTTAGATTGTGAAACAAGTTGGTTATTAATCAGAAGCTCGACTTGACTAAACATACTGTGTAGTAAATTATTTGCGCAGCTAACATCCTCGGTTAATCCGATTTGACTTCCATCTTCTGACACGACTTTTAAACGCAAATACAAAAACGAATCATTTAAATCTATGTATTGTGTTGAATTTCCGTCAATTTGAAATTCAAGCTTAGCATCTGACTCTTGAATATTAACTTTTGGTTTATATTCTGCATACATTGAGTTTTCTATAGTTGTGTCCGTAACTGGGAAAGAAAACACGTCAACTTCTGGTCGTGTAACAGGTTCCGACATAACGTTTATAGTTGCCATTATGCAAAAATATCTCTTTTCGTTTGACGTCTTTTGGTTTTCTTAGTGGTTTTGCGTGGCACTGATCTTTTTCTGGAAGCTTTGACTACTGACACTTTTCGACGTTTAACAGGACAGCATAAATTTTTAGTTGGCTTTGTGCCTTGTCGACGTTTTCTTGAATTAATGCTGCCTCCAGCCTGCAAGATGGGAGTTAATAATTTTCTTCCCACGTTTCGTGGAATAGTTTTGAGATTACTCTTAAACGCTGATCCTACTGGTGTTCCTCTGACAATGTCTTGAACTGCTCTGATTGCTGCAGCTTTTAATTCTGGTATTACATACTTACGTGTTATAGGGATGACATACTGAGAAACGTTTCTTAGTATACCACCCAACCCTCTTCCCCTTTGAAATACGTAATTGTAGCGAGGGTTAGGGCGTAATGCATTGTAATAATGCTCGTGATTAAACTCGTGAATTTGACGCATCTTGATGCTTGTACTGATCTATGTGGGAGCTATAGTGCAAATGATCCTAATTTCCGCATGCTGCTACATATATTGACAAAAATGTGATTTTGGCATCAGTCATAAAATGGACCAGATCAGAGCAAGCGGTGAGTACATTAATCCTCGCTCTACCATAAGCTTTGGTGGAGTAGATCGAATTAAACGCAAATATTCAAGTTTATCTCAAAGTCAAATTAAAAAATTCCTAGAGAGTCAAGAAGTATATACAAAACAAGGAGCCTCCGACATGTTTTTAAAAGACGAAAGGTAATGGTTCCTTGTAAAACTACCTTTGGCAGATTGACTTACTTGTTATTCCAAAGTATGCTAGGTACAACAAAGGGTATAAATATCTTTTAAACTGTATTGATGCATTTTCACGATATGCATTCAGTGTTCCGGTTAAACAAAAAACAGGATTAGCTATTACGGACGCTTTTAAAAAAATTATGATAAAGGTTATGGTAAATGTAAATTCATTGAGTGCGACGATGGTACTGAATTCAAAAAAAAACGTTTTTATCGTTTCTAAAGAGTAAGGATATAACGTTATATTCAAATTTTTCGGATAAAAAAGCTGCATGGTTGAACGATGGAACAGAACGCTCATGACTAGGATATATAAATATATGACAGCTTATAAAACAAAAACGTTTATAAATGCATTAGAAGATATCGTTAATTCATATAACCATTCTTTCCATCGAAGTATTAAGTGCTGTCCTGTTGAAATAACAGCTCAGAATGAGTCATCAGTATGGAGAACGTTGTACAAAAGTTTGTGGATGGATAAACAGCAACGTCAACCTACCTTGAAGTTATGACTTAGTACGAATCAAGAACTTGAAAGGTTCATTTGAAAAAGGATATGCACAAAGGTTTTCGGAAAAAATCTATAAAATTGTTCGTATTCTCAATACAGTTCCATTTACATACAAATTAGCAGACAGTGACGACATCCTCTTAGGATCCTTCTACAAGGAGGAACTTTCGAAAATAAGTTCTTCTAATCCTTAATACTACAATGTCGTTTTATCATTTTGTTTCGTCCAATGACTGCATGCAGTATTTTCCTAACAATACAGCATCTAATTTTAAAATTAAAATACCATTTAAAGTTTCAGGAAGCTTATACGAAGTAGCAGTTTTAAGAGCATATCTAAAGATACCGTCCTTTGTTTGAGACTTCAGAGGATTATTCGGTTCGAGTAATTAATGACGGAAAGTCTGAAATTTTGGATATTCCTCGTAGAAAATATTTTTCGGTTCAAGATATAGTTATAACATTAAGAGAAGAAATTCGGGAATACAATGAGCACATTAGTATCAACTTCGATGAACTTGAAAATAGAGTTTGCCTTCGGACACTAAATTCAGAATTGGTTTTAAGTTCCAATCTTGCTCGTATCTTAGGGTTTAGTTCCTGCATATTTTCAAATGAGGTGTCATATAGTACGTACCCAGCAAATTTAGATAACATCGATAAATCGATTATTGTAAAAACCGACTTTACAAACACCCATCTTATTGGTAGAACTCCAGTACAGTTTATTGACATTTTAAATGCGAGTCATACATCTGAATTGAAAGAGACTGTACGCTAATCCTTTGTATTTTCAGTTAGACTCTACAAATACAGATATTTTTGGATTTGTTCTTACTAAAAATGGCAAAGAACTTATCTTCAAAATGCTGTTACGAAATTCTTATTACATTTTCGTCATCACTGACACCATATATCAGCAAGTTCAACAAATCATTTGTCATTGACAAATCTGCCACAGAAGAAATAAGACGGTAAAATATGGATAAGGATACAGTGTATGAAAAGGTTTATAAATTTAAGCATCCATGTTCCATTATTGTATCTGGAATGTCAATGTCAGGGAAAACTACATTTGTGAAAAAAATAATCGAACAACGAGCAAAGCTTTTTGATACAGTTCCTGCTGAAGTTTCATATTATTATGCTGAATATCAACCCCTATTTGACGAGTTAAAGAACGACAAGAATGTAACTCTACACAAAGGTTTAGATATTGCAAACTATTACACTTCCCAGCCAAAGTTATTAATTATTGATGATCAGATGACTAGCTCTTCGCAATCTAAGCAAATTCAAGAATTATTTATACGTGGTGTCCATCATTCTAATACATCGTTAATTCTTCTCACGCAAAATCTGTTCAATCAGGGGAAATTTGCACGTGATATGCGACTGAATACACATTACTTTGTTATTTTTAGATCTCCAACGTTCAATTCTCAATTTCTTGTTTGGGTCGACAAATTTTTCCCAAATGTCCAACGTTTCTCCAGCAGCATATAAGGACGCTACATCCAAGAAGTATTCTTATTTGTTCCTGAACCTTCATCCTGAGTGTGAGGATAACTGAGAGTTAGATCAAACATTCTTCCAGACGAATCTGAGTCGATATATATCCCAGCATGCGGTATGTTATAGAGTTTGAAGGCTATTCATTTAAAAGAGAAAATCAACATCATTTTGTGTTTAAAGAAGTGTGTGTACTTGAAGTGTCAAGTGGCAAATACATTGGTTCCTTATAAAATCACCACACTCGTTTTTTAAATTAAACAAAAACGATCGAAAAGTTGTGAGTTACAACGAAAGTAATCTTCATAGAATACGTTGGAACTGTGGCAAAGCAAATTTCAGTGTTTTTAAAACCTTCTCAAAGAAATTAAAAGTGGTGATGAAATTTACACAAAAGGTTTACAAAAGAAACAAATTTTAGAAGTTTTAATTCCAAACGTGAATGTTCAAATTTGGAAGATTTAGGATGTTTGCCAATAGATCTTATTACATCTGAATGTCTTCCATGTGATTTAAAGTTCCACAAATACAGTTTGCATTGTGCCTTTCGGAAGGCCAAGTTTTTGCAAAGTTTCTCCATCGTCAATATGAGCCAAGTAATAACTAGGAATGTAAATTTTTTGGAAAGTCTTAAATCTGCTGAAAAATCTGAAATTCGAAACATACTTCTTTCTGCATCTGACGATAATATACTCGCACTTTCAGAAATCGTTTTAAATATTTTAAAAGGACATTTAGAAGTTGATTCAAAAGTACATAAAAAGCTTAAGCCACACTGTAATTTACTTCGAAAGTTGACAAAGAAGTCCATTTCTGGAAATACCAAGCGTAAGTACTTATTGAAAATTGCAAAAATAATTCCGTTTCTAATTACACCATTTTATAATATATTCGGAAAACTTTATTGTTGAAGCATTTTCAAATCCATAAAATGGCTAAAAGAATGAAACTGGTTAGCGAAAAAGAATATGAAGACATGCAAAGATATGTCCAAAAACCTATATCTATTACTGAAAATGTACTTGATAGGAATAAGTCTGTTGCAACAGATGTTCTTAAACGTGAGGATCTTCCAGATGATATTAAAATTCAGATTTATAGTAACCTTATGCAATCTGCTGCAAAACATTTAAAAACGCTTATGGATACACCACTTTTAGTTAAACAAGTTGATCACGAGTTTAATGACAATTCTTCCTTCACAATACGTCAACGAATTTTGATTATACAAATGAGTCAACTCAAACAATACGATAGAACTAGCTAGTTTGTCTCCTGAAGATTTACAGCTCGCTAATAAACTTCCACTTAAAAGTCAGAAAAAAGGCAAGGACATTATGTTAAGCTTAAAGGAGCGTCCAGATCTTATTAAGTGGAATAAAACAGGAGAAATGTCGTTCATGAATAGTCCATTTGAGAGCGGAACAAGCATTGTTGACCTCTTATCATATGCTGTACATAATAAATGGAAAACTGCACCAGGGGTGTGAATCGTTTTTGCTAACAATGAAGTCTATGAATATTCCATTATCTTGCTAAGATCAGAGTACGCAAATTCTTAGTAAAAATATTGAAGATATAGGGCCTACACCTAGTGCGTCTGATAGTGGAGTAAATACAGCAGCGCTTAAAAACACTTTAAAACGTTGGTTATCTTTGGAGGATGATAACGATATTACTTCATTTTCAGAAGCGGACCCTGTCCACACATCAACCCCAAGAAATCTACAGTGACTTAATAAAATGGGTACAAATATAGGAATGAATAACATTTACGTCAGTACTGAGCATCGTCCTATTTATAACGATCATATGGTTACATATGAGTCTCGTCTAGAAACTTTTGATAGCTGGACAAGTGATTCTGCTCCTTCCCCTAAGCAGCTTGCACGCTGCGGATTTTATTACTCGGGAACTAATGACAAGACTGTGTGTTTTTATTGTGGTGTTTGTGTTATGGAATGGAGACTTTATGACAATCCTTGGGTTGAACATGCTATTTTTTCTGCTAAATGTCCATTTTTGAGAATTCATCGTTCTACTTATGGTACATACAACTGGAAAAGTGTTGATGAACTTCCACGATCTAATGGCTTATTTGAAAAATGCGTGGTAATGTGAAAACCGATGTTTTAAGTTTTCTTTAAAAACACTAATGTACAACATGACTTTTTATTTTTGTCTGCAGGTAAAGCTAGACCATGCATATCACATCAGTGGTGAAACTGCAGATATCCAAGAAGGTACCGAATTTTTTGAGAAAACTTTTATAATTAAAAAGTCGTAAACTTTCTGCTAATGAATGCTGAATTTTTAGATTTGAACGCATTTCACCAATACCTGGAAAGCAATCGATGCAAGATCTGTCTGTCAAAGGAGGCTGAGTATTTGATGCTTCCTTGTTCACATTTGGCCTACTGCATCGACTGTGTTTCTACCCAATCCAACTGCGTCATTTGCCGTAAACGTCACAACTCGATTTTAAGAATCTTTAAGTCATAATGGAGTTTAATTTAGAAAATTATCCGTTAAATGTTAAGATAAAAATATAACCAAATCGTAAAAAAGGTAAATTGTATCTCACATGTGAGAAGTATATTAAGTGGATATGGTCAATGTATATGGAAGTCCAAAAATGGTTTTTTTTGTTTTTTTTTTTTGCTTTCGTAAAAAAAAACACCCAACTGAAATTTGTTTGGGTTCTTTATTTTTTTTTTCCCTGAGACGATTCTTTTTGTGGGGTAAACAAAATGTTTTTTTTCTTCCCCCCCCCAAAAACAAATAAACGGGTAAGCGTTCCAACCCATGCCGCAAAAAAATTTTTTTTTTTTTTAAAAAAAACGAAATTTTTTAAAAAGACCACCTTGTGAGTCCCCCCCCCCCAGAAAAAATTTTTTTGTTTTATAAAAGGTGTTTTTTTTTTTTTTCCTTTTAAGTTTCCAAAAAAAATGCCCCCCTTTTTTGGTAAAAATGAAAAACCATTTTTTTCCCTAATGAAAATGGGCCGAAAAAAAGAAAAAAAACGTCCTTTCCTCGAAAAAGTTTTTTTTTTAAACCTGCGTCCCCCCCCCTTTAAAGGCTTTTTTTTTTTTTTGGATTTTTTATTCAAACACAAAGAAAAGTTAAAAAAAAAATGATAAGTTTGGTGGGTTTTTACTGGCCGGCCAAAAAAAAGAAAATAATTGTGTAAGATTTTTTTTGGTTTTTCCTGGAAAAAGAGAATTAGAACGAATAACAATAAGCGGTAAAAAGAAACAAGGAAGTTCCGAGGAAACTTTAAAAAGAAAGAAAATAAAATGTGGGAGCTTCGAAAAAAATTTTGTAAAGTTTTTTGAAAATGATTTTGAAAAGATAGCCTTTTTCTTTCTCCTTAATCCAACAAAAAATGTGGGGTTGAAAATTTTCCCCGCTGGTCGCCCCCCAAAACTGGCTTAATAAGTGGTTCGGAAAATTTTTGGCAAAAAGAAAATGTTTTTTAAATGCCGCCATTTGTTTTTAAGTTGGGTGTTTAAGTGAAAGGAAATAGATTTGGGAATTTGCGATTTCGAAATGCCTTTTTTTTTTTGTGTTGGGTCCGCCCCCTCCCTTTTTGGGAAACTTAGCCACCAAACGTAAAAAACTTCCCCTTCCTTGCAAAAAAAACCAATGAAATGAAAGTTTTGGTAAAAAAAAAAAAAAAAAATACAAAAAAAAATAGTCTTCCCCCCCTTAAAAAGAAAACGTAAACTGGAAAAACCAAAATTTTTAGTTTAAGTGGACCCCGGTTACAGTAAAAAAACGTTGGTTTAATTTCGCCTTTTAAATAAAAATCAAACAAAAATGGGGGTTTAAAAATCGAAAAAATCCTTTTTTTATGAGACAAAAAACTTTGGGGGTAAAAATAACAATGGGTTTTTTTTGTTTTAACTTGTGTCCCAAAACTAAAAAGTTTTTTTAAAAACCGTATTTTTTCCATCCCTTTTTTGAAAACGTTTTAAAATTGTTGGTTGTTTTTAAGAATTTTTTGTGTATTAAAACTTGCTTCCACATAAAAACCCCGCCCACAAAAAATTTTCCCATATTTTTTTTTATTTTGTCCTTGGCCAAAAAGGAAAACTTGCCTTTTTTAAGCTTTTTTTTTGCGCTGGGTTTATATATTATTGAAATCCAAGAAAAGCCGAAAAATTTATTTTTGGCAGGGTTTTGGTTTTTTTTTTTGGTGATTTTTTTTTAAGAATTTTTTTTATGATTTATTTTTTTTATTACAGGGAAAAAGGGGACAATCTTAGAAAATCGTAAATTATCCATTTCCCCTTTGTGGTTTTTTGTAAATCCTTATTTTTCAAAATTTTCCAACTCATTATTCTTTTTTTGGAGTTGAAATACCACGTAAAAATGGGTTGGTGGGGAAATTTTTGGGTTTTTTAAATCCTTGTTTTTTTTTTTTCCTTTCAATGCCCCCGAAAGCCCCTGAAAAAAATCCTGTCACAGCAAAAAATTACCATTTCTCCTACCATTTTAACCTTTTATTTCTTTCCTAATTTTTGAAAAAATCAAAAAAGCTTTTTTTTTCTTTTCATATTTCCAAAAAAAACTGGTTTTTTTTTTTGTTCCAATTGTTAAGCAACAAATCGCAGGGGCCCCTTTAATTTCTTTTTGGAGCGGTTTTTCCCCGAATGGGTAAAAAAGAACCGGGGGTCCCCTTTTAATTAACACACAAACAAAAAGCTTTTAACTTAATCCTTCGGGTACAAACCAAATTTATCCCCAAATTAATTTAATAACAAAATTTCGCAAGGAAAATTCTCCTCTTCTCGGTTGGGAAAAATTTTGCTTTTTCGTCCCAAATTTCCCCCAGAAACCCATGCCCGCTTTCTTTAGGCTTGAAGGGTGTTTTTTTTTTGAATTTTTTCCCGGTTGACCCCCCAAATGGGTTTTTTTTTAGCCAAAATGCCCCGAAAAAACCTTCCCCGACCGAATGTTGCCCCAAAATTCAGGGGTAAATAATTTTTACAAGTTTTTTTGTTTTGGGGAATTTTGCTTTTAAAAAAATTATTGGGTTTTTTTTTTCTTTACAAATATCCCCCCCAAAAGAAACGGTCCATTGCTTATTTTGTTGGCATGCCCCTTTGGGCTTTGCCCCACTTTTAAAACCTTCGTGTTTAAATTTTTAAGCATATTTTTTTTCCCCACAACAACATGTTTTAACCCCCCCTGGTAGATTTTGTTTTTTGAAGAATTTTTTGCAAAAAAAATCACCCATGTAAAATTATGTAAGGAAACATTTCCCATGGCAAAAAGTTCCCCCCCAAAGCCCATTTAGCAAACTCCCCGGGCCCCCCTTTTTTAAATGGGGTTTTTGACTTTTTGTAAAAAAAATCCATCCAAACAACAGCAAAAAAAAAAAAAAAAAAAAAAAAAAAGCCAAAATCCTTTATATAACTAGAGAATTTTTAAAAAACTGTTAAAAAACACAATGTCCAATTTTTCGAAAACTGTTTTTGGACCAAAAAGCCCACCTTTTTTTTTTTTTTAGGCTTTAATTTTTGAAGGATTTGGTTGGGAATTTTTTTTTTTTTTTTTAAGTTTTCCCCTATTTTTTTTTCTACAACTAAAAGGGCCACAAAAAATGGTTCTTTTTTCCCCTTTGGTTGTTTTTTTTTTTTTTTTTTTTTTTTGTGAGGAAAAAATACGAACATTAAGTTAAAGACAATTTTTATTGGTAGGGTTTTTTTTTAAAATTTTTTTTTTTTAACCCTTAAAAGCACTTTAATGAATTTAAAAAACCCTCAATTTTTTTTTTCTTCGAAAGTTAGCTTTAAAACACCTCAAAAAAAAAAAAAAAAATTGATTTTTTTTTTTTAATTGTTTTTACATAGTTTTATATAGGGTAAAAATTTTTTTTTTTTTTTTTGACGTCAAAAAAAAAAAGGAAAAATCCCGATTTTAAAATACTCTTTCCCAAGGCTTTCCGGTAAAACGTATTTTTTTTTTGTTTTTTTAAGCCGAAAGGTTGGGGAAAAGCGCTAATTTGTTTCTTTTTTTTAAAAAATTCCCAAGAATTTTTTTTTTTTTGGGCAAAGCTGTTCAACCGCAAGATCCAATTTTTTTTCAAATTTTTTCTTTACAAATAAATGTTTTAAAAAACTAAGGCTTTTTTTTTTTTTTGCCACAAAAAACAGATTTTTCCCTGTCCGAGCCTTAAAAAAATTTTTTTTTTGGGCTTAATTTCCCCCCACAAAATTGCCGAATTTTTCATTTTTTTGAACCAAACAAGGAAAAACCAGGTTTTTGGGGGTGGCCCGCCGCGAAAGCCTTTTTAAAAAAACATTGTGGAAACCTTTTTTTGTGCCTGAAAAAAAGATAAAATTGAAAAATTTTTTTGTTGGACACTAAATCTCGAACCTTTTTTTTTCCTCTTCAAAATTTGGCCTTGGAACCATTAATTTATTAGTTTAAAGAAAACGGTTTTCTTTTTTCCCCCCAAAAAATAAAAGTTTTTTTTTTTTTTTTAAATATGTATTTATTTTTTTTTTGAACGTAGAAATCCCCCCCGAATTTTAAAAAATTTTAATACCTTTTTTTCCAAGCCCTTTTCGCAAACATTTAAATTGGAAAACGTTGAAAAAAAGCTTTTTTATTCCCTTTTTTTAAAAAACTTTTTTTAAATTTTTTTTATTGGGAAGCTGTCCCCTGCGCCAACAATTTTTTTTTTTTTCCCCATTC
>LJIJ01005653.1:0-11292 GCA_001718145.1 Orchesella cincta
ACCAACTTGAAATTGCGCCGCGAAAGAACAGCAGCAAATCATCTGAAGAGGATAATTGAGACTTTAGAGAATGATACATAGAGGCAATTAACCAGAACATTTCAGTAGAAGGAATGGAAAAGTGCATTCTATTGCCTACAATTGAATAATGCAAGCAAGACGGACCACATTACAAAATTTTCGATGTTGATGCAGCTACAAGACTGAAATCGATCCGGCAAATCTTACAAAACACAAGGAACAAATCTCAAGGAGATTGGACAAACTATTCCATGCCATCAACAGGACAGTTGCTCAGAAGGAAGCGATTGTGGAAAATGACAAACTCTTACCAAATATAGAAAGTAGCATGGATTATTGTATATACACAAAATAAACTGAAAATATGGTGTGAGGTTGCTGCGACTCAAAATATTTTCAAAAACCTGTGAGCGTTAAAATGTACAGCAAAATGGAATAGTATTAGTTGAGTTGGAAAAGTTTATTGAACCTGAACGAAAACGAATTATTGAAGAGTTTGAAAAAACAAGCACTCTTCCTCTAAACAGCTCACTCTATGATGACCTCAAGGCAGAGTTGGAAAGTGAACTAGATCAAGTTTACCAAGGTTTGGAAAGTGTAGGTCAGGACTGGAATGCAACAATGACAAAAGCTTATCAGCAATTGCACAAAATTTACGTAGAGGAGTACAAACAAGGCATTTCGGAAAACAATGGAAATGACTTGCTGCCTCCAGAAATCAACTTCGAATTTCATGAAAAAATTTCACACATTGCCATCTCCAGGTGCACTCGCCAAAAACTTATACCAGTGTCAGCTAGAATTTTACTGGAATCCAAGCAACTGCTGGACCGAGAATACCACAAGAAAGTTGCAGATAATACAATAATAGGAATCAGTTTTGGCTACAATGAAGCTCGTGCTGCTGTCTACTTTCACGGGAAAATTCAGACAATTCCTCATCTAGATCGGGATGGACAAATCTTCAACTCTACAGAGTGCTACGTTGGTGTCGGCATATACGATGGTTATGTGGGACAATGTGCTCAAAAGATTTTGGAATCATCTCTTCAGTTATCACCTATCATTTATGACATGAAACAAATAATATATTCGTGGAGTACCTTTCAAAACGAAAATAAAAATCGAACTTTTGTTTCACAGGATGGTGGAACTGATGGACCTGTAGTTTCCGGTGTTGGGTTTCGATATCCCGTCAAATTTATTGTGTCAAAGTTATTTAGTAAAATTAGAGACAATGCTGAGGCTTTTCTTGGCCATCCCGTTGAAAGATGTGTTATCACATTTCCTCATGAATTTGATACTAAACGAAGGAATCTATTGTCCAATGCCGTAGAAATGGCGGGGTTTACTAAGAGTACTCTTTTGGAAGAGCATACTGCTGCAGCTTTAACAGCACAATATGTAAATGTTGTTTGGAATGCCACCAAATCGGTTTTGTATCTTGACATTTCAGACAAATTGTGGAAATATTACCGTGTAGCAGGGTCAAGAGCTAGTATAATTTGTAACGGCTGGGGTTACTTTTCAGCTGGTGCGAGTTTCGTTTAAGAAACAGCCTTGATAAAATACTCTTATTCAAAAGTTTTTGTAAAGCTAAAAACATATCACCAAAAACGCTATATTGTCTGAGAGTACCGATGGAAAATTCGTATTAGTTAGATTGATTGAAATCTGTAGAAAAACGGTTAATTCTTTAGCATTTTCGGAGAACGCAACTATATTTTGCCGGAGTTTATCGTCGGTAAGAACCTTCTAGCTATATCACACGGATTGAGTTTGAAGCCTTAAATGCAGTCAATTTTAATGACATTGGATAAACTCATAACCACCGGATTGAGTAATATGGGTAAAACGAAAGACAGGTTGAAGTTATTGTAGCCGTGGAATACAGTTGTCGCAAAAAATAAAACGCTATTTGAACAACTACTTTCCTAGTAAAAACCTGGAGTTTTGGGGGTTCCGCCGGAGGAGTGATTATTGCTTATGGTGCCGCAGTGAAAGCTGTCATTCTCTCTGCAGACGCTATTAAAGCTAAAAAGTCTATTTAATTGTCAACATAATATTTATAAACATTATAAAACTTCTGATTACTGGATAAATGACTGTACGAGTTATTATTCGAATTAAGCTAACAATTCCTTTAACTAAAGTGATGTGTATGATGCAATAGATGACTGATAGTAATGAAAATTGGCACCTGAAGAAAGCTGTGAAATTTGGTTCAATTAATAAAAATGGATTTTGACTTTTGCCTAAACCTAGTCATAGTTGAGTGAATTTCATAACACCAATGTGCATTACTTTGATTTTTATAAGACTGAGGCATTGAATAATGAGATTGCACACGACCTCACGGCACAAGAAAACCCTCAATTGCTACAGATGCAAATAATGTTCAAGGTTAACGATGTTGAACAGTATTAGCATGACAAATACGTACAAAGTATCTTATATTATACATGTATTATAATTAATTACTCTGTTTCGCTTATCTATCTATTAATTCCTATCATGTCTAAAGTCAATGGCTAAAGTTGTAGTAAAACCCGCTGGTGATCTCTGTGACGTGTTCTCATGTACATGGAACATGTAAATTTTCCCTGGTGTGTACATGGGTTTTACCATAAAAATGGTTTTTAATAGTTTATATGATTTCTTCAAGAGACAACCTAGGTGATAAATCTCCTGACTTAGCTCACAAGCCTAGATCTCAAACAAATCCTTTGGAGTTTTGCTTACGACACGATGTGGTGCGGACGCAAAATAGTTAAGTTTAGTAAAATGTTGAACTATGTAAATGTTGGCAAACGAATAAATTTTCAAAAAAAGACTCTTACTCGTTTACATTTTCAGCTTCAAACGTTAAATTATTCGTTGCCAACATTTACATAGTTCAACATTTTTTACTAAAACTTTAACTATTTTTGCGTCCGCCACATCGCCGTCGTAAGCAAACTCCAAAAGGATTTGTTTGAGATCTAGGCTTTGTGCAGCTCAAGTCAGGCAGATTTATCACCTAGGTTGTCTCTTGAGAAATCATATAAAACTATTAAAACATTTTTATGGTAAACACCCATGTACACACCAAGGGAAAATTTACATGTTCCATGTACATGAGAACACGTCACAGAGCATCACCAGCTGGTTTTACTACAACTTTAGCCATTGACTTTAGACATGATAGGAATTAATAGATAGATAAGCGAAACATGAGTAATTAATTATAATACATGTATAATATAAGATACTTGTACGTATTTTGTCATGCTAATATTCGTTAACATCGTTAACCTTGAACATTATTTGCATCTGTAGCAATTGAGGGTTTTCTTGTGCCGTGAGGTCGTGTGCAATCTCATTATTCATTGCCTCAGTATTATAAAAATCAAAACATAATGCACATTGGTTATTGAAATTCACTCAATATGACTAGGCTTTAGGCAAAAGTTCAAAATCCATTTTTATTAATTGAACAATAATTTTCACAGCTTTCTTCAGGTGCCAATTTTCATTACTATCAGTCATCTATTGCATCATACACATCACTTTTAGTTAAAGGAATTGTTAGCTTATTCGAATAATAACTCGTACAGTCATTTATCCAGTAATCAGAAGTTTTATAATGTTTATAAATATTATGTTGACAATTAAATAGACTTTTTAGCTTTAATAGCGTCTGCAGAGAGAAATGACACCTTTCACTGCGGCACCATAAGCAATAATATCCTCCGGCGGAACCCCCAAAAACTCCAGATTTTTACTAGGAAAGTAGTTGTTCAAATAGCGTTTTATTTTTGGCGACAAACTGTATTCCACGGCTACAATAACTTCAACCATGTCTTTCGTTTTACCCATATTACTCAATCCGGTGGTTATGAGTTTTCCAATGTCATTAAAATTGACTGCATTTAAGGCTTCAAACTCAATCCGTGTGATATTAGCTAGAAGGTTCTTACCGACGATAAACTCCGGCAAAAATATAGTTGCGTTCTCCGAAAATGCTAAAGAATTAACCGTTTTTCTACAGATTTCAATCAATCTAACTAATCGAATTTTACCATCGGTACTCTCAGACAATATAGCGTTTTGTGATATGTTTTTAGCTTTACAAAACTTTTGAATAGAGTATTTTATCAGGCTGTTTCTTAAACGAAACTCGGCACCAGCTGAAAGGTAACTCCAGCCGTTACAAATTATACTAGCTCTTGACCCTGCTAACAGCGGTAATATTTCCACAATTGTCTGAAATGTAAAAGAATACAAACGATTGTGGTGGCATTCCAAACACATTTACATATTGTGCTGTTAAAGCTGGGGCAGGCAAGTATGCTCTTTCAAAAGATACTCTTTTAGTACCCCGCATTTTCTACGGCATTGACATAAGATCTTTTTCGTTACGTATCAATTCCATCGAGGAAATGTGAATAACACATCCTTTCAAACGGGATGACCAAGAAAAGCCCTCAGCATTGTTCTAAATTTTACTAAATAACTTTGACACGCAATAAATTTGACAGGGATCATCGAACCCAACACCGGAAACATACAGGTCCATCAGTTTTCACGCATCCTGTGAAACAAAAGTTCGATTTTATTTTCGTTTTGAAAGGTACTCCGGGGCGATATATTATTTTTGTTTCATGTCATTAAAATGATAGGTGATAACTGAAGCGATGATTCCAAATCTTTTTTGAGCAATTGACCAACAATAACATCGTATATGCCGACAGCCAACCGTAAATCATGTAAGTTGAAGATTATGTCCATACCCGATCTAGGATGAGGAATTGTCTGAATTTTCCCGTGAACGTAGACAGGCAGCACGAGCTTCATTGTAGGCGCAAAACTGATTCCTATTATTTGTATATCTGCAACTTTCTTGTGGTATTCTCGGTTCCAGCAGTTGCTTGGATTACCAGTAAAAATTCTAGTGACACCGGTATATAGTTTTTGGCGAGTGCACGCTAGAGATGGCAATGTGTGAAAATTCATTTATCATGAAAATTCGAGGAGTTGATTTTCTGGAGGCAGCCAAGTCATTTCCATTGTTTCCGAACATGCCCTCTGTTTGTAAGCTCCTCTACGTAAAATTATTGTGGCAATTGCTGATAAGCTTATTGTCATTGTTGGAATTCCAGTCGCCTGACACATTGTACACCTTTCCAAACCGTTGGTAAACTTGAGTCTAGTTCCTTCGCAACTCTGCCATGAGGTCATCATAGAGTGAGCTGCTTAGAGAAAGAGTGCTTTTTTTTCCAAACTCTTCCAATAATTCTTTTTCGTCAGGTTCAATAAACTTTCCAAAACTCGAGTAATACTGTGCCAGTGCGTGTAGTCGAGATTTTACGCTCCCGTGTTTTGAAAATATTTTTTGAGGCCAGCAAACCTCTACCATTATTTCCAGTTTTATTTTGTGTACAAATCCACGCTACTTTCTATTTTGGTTGAGAGTTTGTCATTTTCCGCAATCGCTTCCTTTTTTAGCAAACTGTCTCTGTTGATGGCATGGAATAGTTTGTCCAATCTTCTTGAGAGTTGTTCCTTGTGTATTTGTAAGATTTCCGGATCTATTTCTGTCTTGGTAGCTGCATCAACATCGAAATTTTGTAATGTGGTCGTCTTGCTTGCATTATGCAATTGTAGCAATAGATCACTTTCCATTCCTTCTACTGAAATGTTCTGGTTAATTGCCTCTATGTATTCATTCTCTAAGTCTCCAATTATCTGCTTCAACGTGATCATTTGCTGCTGTTCTTTCACGGCCAATTTCAAGTTGGTGGTGGTGCTGTGAGTGTAGATTAAGTTTGCTCCGAGGGCCACCGCGATGAAAATAAAAGCAACAATAATTCCAAAAAGAACAGGCTTCCTTCGAGGTGGACTTGGAACAGGTTGAGTTGGAAAATCTCGCGCCGACTGTCCTCCCAATTCCTGAAAGTTGGAAGGACTCGCTCATTGCTTTTCTATTACCAAACGCATCAATCAAAAGCAATTTTAATTGAGATAATATGCATGAATTGGGAAAATTTGTATGCATCAAGTTTCCCTCATGATAATTATAGCACTATCACAATGATTCCTGTACCCGTTTTTTTGGTTTTCCTTTACTATACATTAAGAGTTGGATAATAACATATAGTAGTATAGTAAATAAATTACATTAAGTTCAAAACAAAGAATCTACAAATTTTTAACCAATGTCTAATATTATATGCCACTGATATTTTCGCACACGAATATAACTTTTTTAAGAATGAACTTGAATAATCTGAAACCTGCATGGATGTTGAAAGACAGCCTCAACGCAAATGAGTTGGTCATTGGTGATGCTTGATTTCATGAAAGGAAGCACTTCCCTTGATTATGAACACCAGAATGAACCAAGAAGTTCTCCCTTGTAAAATGATTGAATAAACAATTATGGCAGACAGTTATTACATTTAGGCTGATAATTTTGGTTCATGAAATAAACGAATTGCAAATTATAAAGTATGCCTGATGTACAGAAAAGTGAGGCAAATAAAATTCTGCAGTTTTGGCTGCGCCTCCATGTTTTCTGGGCAGGATGGCTTCATGATAATATTTGCTGCTGGATGTCTTTCTCTATTTTTTGATGCATCGACATTATACGTCATCCACAATGGTCCTTGTACTTCTGTTGATGTTTCCAGATGATGATGTGTATTCGGGTTTTTGATGAGTAGTTGGTCCAAGTTTCCTTGTGTTTTTCTGTCACAGGCACTATTTTTCTTTGGCCCATGTTGTGGCCTGAATCCTTATTTCTATTTATTTTTCTATCCTTCGTACAACTTCTTATAATATGGATACAAATCAGCACGCAAATGCTTATTACATTACTAAATTTGTCTTGTAAATTCCCATCATCGGCAAAAATGAAGTGAAGCCTGCAGTTAGTTGATCATCAACTGGTGACGCGAATGAGTGAGAATTTGACGACAAGACGAATACAAGTTAACAAATAAATGCAGTTCAAACTTCATAAATTGGATTAATGTGCATTTAATTTTAATGAATTGAATGAATATTATGCAAAACGAACATAAACTGCAATGCATAATCAACCTTTTGAATGACTCCAATCCAAATTTCACCAAAACCAAATGTATTCAATTTGTATTAATTAATAGAAGTGAAAAATGATTGCAGGCATACTCTTCAATATAATCTTCGGTTGGAGTCCGGATGTTGGCCGGATGCAATAAATCTTTGTCATTTTTTACCATTCCAGATTAACGTACTATGCTGCGAGTAGCATCCAAATTCCAACCTAATCTATGTTTAAGTAACAGAAAAGTTTAATCAAAATATTTTATTGGTTTTTATTCAACAGTTACCTACACGTAAGAACATATGTCATGATTTCTATTGATTGATTGATGCAATATTGGTAATTGATGAAGAAGTTACATATTAGGGATGTGTTGAAATAACGAAATATTCACGCAAGTGGTACCATACGCTCTAGATAATTAGACTGTACTTGATACATCCTTCAAGATGGCGGGACAATTAGTTTTGATTATTTATAAAGTAAAGAGTTTGAGCTATGATTTACAGGATGAAGTGAGAGTTCGTTGACGAGATAAATATTATTGTAAAATAGTAATAATATGAGCGTATAAATAAATATATATAATTGGTATGCCACCCAAATTGGATTCTTAGTTCCCCTTTTGATTCCCCATCAATGTAACAACGACAATTGTGTTGTTCTGTTTTTAAGCAGAAAATGTTAATGCAATTTTTACACACAATTAAAGTGAAAACCGACCAGCTTCTAATATCACGTCAAGTATTCTACATTTACCTCTAGGTGAATAAGTAAGTAAGAGTAAGGAAAATAAAAGCGTAAAAACGAAAGGTTTTACGCTTAAATTACGGTTAAATTTAATTAACGACTTCACTTGCAGAGAATTTAGTAAGGGATGACGGAACCATTATTTTCCATGCCCACAAACTGCATTACGCATTTGTTTCACCAGTACGGCGGGTCCTTAAAAATTCAATGAAATAAACTGAGCTGGAAAAACGCAACGTTGGCAAAACATTCAGTATCCAAGGTCAGTGTGAATGATACTCAACTTTTAGTAACCGATTCATAATATGCATTTTCCACGAAACGTCATTCTGAAGAAAGTTGAACAGAGGCGGAATACGATGGTTTTGTTTGCATATTGCACTTTTTGATAGTCAGGCACTTTGCATGCTTTTATATAGCAACATAAACATCAAAGGAGCACCAAATTAACTGTGAAATGCCGATGACGTAAAAGTTTAGTATAGATATGAGTTTCCTATTTGTTCATGCCTACCATAAATTTATGCATGTATGAACCAAATATCCAAAGATGAGTCATGAAACATTCTTTCATTTGAAATATTTGTCAGGTTATAGTTTCAATCTATCCATCAAAGCAAGTGCAGCAAGGTAAGTCATACGTTGTGTTGTGCAGCTCGCTTAATTTATCTCAGAAAACTAGATTTATTTGTGAATACGACTTGACCAGTGGAATATTTTTCTCATTCATTTAGATAGAAAGCTTAGCTGCGTTATAAAAATTGAGTTCGTTTACAGTAATTGAGTGAAATATTTAGTTAATTTCTAATTTGCATTTAAAGAAAACACCGTTGATAAGGTTTTTAAAAAGTTGGTCCAGTTGTCATTAAGGGATGCTCAGCCTAATATCGGGTTTTTTGTCCAATGTTCCGTTTTTTCTGGAATAAAACGCAAACTATAAACAGCTATCGGGATTTAAAAAGAAAAGCCAGGTATTTAATGCACACCTGCATGAAAGGTTTGTGAATTGATTGTACATTCCATGTTTTCGAAACCCCGGGTCAAACTTTGATACCCGGTTTTCGGGGAAAAGTCCCGTTTTCTGAGAACATGGAACATCTAATCATTTCGCTAAAAACGGGTTTTAAGGCATTAACTCGTGCTCTAGAACTGCTTAAATTCAAATTTCAAGAAACTTTAAAGTTTGACCGTTTTTTTAACAGAACAAAAATTTCAAAAAAATCTGACTTTTTATTTATCTATTTTTTATTTATAAAAGCATTATTTCAATGAACAACATAACATAACCCATTAGGAGGTAATAAGATAACAAATGTACAATGAGTATGTAATGAAAATATTATAAAAATACATTATATGTTGAATTTCAGCCAGAAACATTAGCTAAAATCAGTAGTACCCGAGCTGTATCTTGTTTATATGTTTACTCGTTTAATTTTCTGTACGATTGAATATTCAACCAGATAAATCGGTTCCTTGCAAAAACCTTTAGACATTTACCCACTGCATGAACAAACTAAAACATTTTTTTGTGAGTCCATTTGGGGCATTGGGATAATTTTCATTCCTTCATTAGTAAAGAAATACACTAAATTATTTCTCTTGAATCATAATCATCCTTATAACTCTGCCAAGCATTTTAAAACTAATGAACTTTATAGCTCATCACATACATTAAATTGAGAGTCTTTTCCCCTTTCAATAATATTTTAATCTCATTTGAGAAATTGAGCTTGCTTTTTTATTTCCTATTTAATTTGAAAACGTGTGTCTAAATTATACATGAAAACCCGAGCTCTGGTAAACTGAACAATAACTGTGTTGAGCTTAAATGCATCCATTCATTCGCAGCAATAAAATTGTATAACAATTAAAAAGAACGAATGCTGACGATGAAGGAAGTACCAATACTTAAAAAAAGTACAGATCATTACATCAATACGTAAATCTTTGCATAGCTACTATATATGTTAAAAAGAACGATTTTTATAGTTTGTCGAGCGTCAACATTTTTTTCTGCTGGCATGGTATTGCCGAAATGAATCGTAAGTATAAAATTCATACTGCGTCGTCTCATCATCATCCTAAAGTGCCGCACCAGTTTCACAAAGCAACCAATCTTTTTTCAAGGAATCAAGATTCGTGTGCTTTTGTTGTCAGCCAATTTCAATATGCATAAAACTATTCGCAACGGAAGTATCCGAGTCTTACATCAAGTCCGCATTTATCATTTTTTTAAACAACAAATTGTTTAAAGATACATTATGTCTTGGTGTCGGAATTTTCCTCGTAAACTAATGAGCCATGTGAGAGTTGTTGTTTATAATGCTTCCGGTTGTTGGGGCGATAAAATATTCTGTTACTCTATAACAGGTGAGCTGGATCACATTAATAATAGACATATCATTTGATTTGATAGGATAAAATCCATGTTTTTCAATAAATCTTTATATGGCATACGTAATTCGAGAGCCTTACTCGGTAAGAGTTACATAATACTGCTTTAGCAAATAAAATTCATTACCAAGTAAACCCGACAATATTTGCTAACACGTAGAAAATCCCTTTTGCCATTCATATCACAAGTATTCTTCATATTACACAGTTATCATACTCAACCCATTCCACATTTGGTTCGTACACCAAAATAGACGACATAACACAGTTTTGTTGATAAAGTTAAACATCATGTAATGGGCATGACAGATCAGATCAATAATGGCAGTGTGTTCATTCGTTTTGTGTAGGCATTTAACCAAGAAACATTTTTTCTCTAAAATATTATGTATGTAAGATGATTTGTCCTTCGTTTTTATCATGCTAAATGTAATGTCAACGACTTCTTGTTCCAGTTCGCTTTTATTTCAATTTGTTTATGAAGCTAAATCTGTCTACATAATTGTTCAGCATTCTAAATCCCTAATTCTATTTTGTATATTTGACCTCGATCTGAACTCATCTTATTATAATAATCTATGCGTATCTTGTATGACTGAAACCTCAATGCATTTTCCTTCTGTTCTAAAGTATAAAAAGCCAAACCTCTGTACATCTCATGGCCTATTCTTTTTCTGACTACACCGTCACTCTGTTGGAGTGGGCGGTCTTAAAAATTCCCAAGATTCTACGTGTAATAAAGTCCAAGTCAAGTTACTTTAGAAGTTTTGCGCACGTAGTTTTTTCCTTGTCTTTCTCATAAAAGATTCTCATTCCTCACCTATACATACCAAAGGACATTGCCTTTTGCCTTCATGTACAATTGTACTCAACAGTTTTTACTATTTCTAACTTCCAATATCATAATCATACATCCCGCTGCTCACTTATCTACATTAATATTTTTGGTCCTTCTCGAAAACCATGATGTTCTTTCAACATTTGGATTTTACTAGTGCTATGTTTCAGTAAACACTTTTCATAACTGGCTAACTGATAGAAGTTTTTAAAAAAGC
>LJIJ01005654.1:0-11291 GCA_001718145.1 Orchesella cincta
GCCTTTAATGACTCGCCACCGAGTGGACTTCCCATGCAATATTTTTTGCAAGCAGGTCCACCGTGGAGTTGCAGGAATTGACTACGGTGCAATAATTAGTAGAAGGGTTGTATCGCGCAATTGATAAAATAGTTCATTTAATTTCTTTTAAGATTCGTCGCAACCCTTCGCGACGTTCCGGAAGCAGACCAAGCGTGGAACAGATATGAGAAGCAGTTGGAAGAAATGACCATCGCAGAAATACATAGAGCCAACCGAAAAAATAAGAAGTCAACTTCCGGAAGGAAGCAGAAGCGGGTGTGGTGCGGACTCTGCTACAAAAACGGAAGAGCTCCTGATGTCTACCTTAGCCATAATATTACAAATGGGAGGGGTGTTACAACATGTCCCGACCTCAGACAATTTGTTTGTCCCTGTTGTAAGAAAACTGGGAACAAGGCTCACACTTTAAAATTTTGTCCAATTAATATTAACAATCGCCGACATTTTTAAATTCGCATAAGTACCATGAAATAGAGGTGTTGAATAGCTCATTGGTGATCTGTTAGTTGTATTTAAGTTTTAATTATTACAGTATTGATTGATGAATTAGAGAATCTCTAATTCTTTCCTAAATAACTAATAAACATCATGAATTTCAGTACTAGAGTATTTGCTTATCAATGTCTTAAGGTGATCATTTTATTGACTTATATACTTTTATTGTTAGGTATTGCTACTTGTTACAAAATCGATGAATTAGAATACTTCTTGTACTTATCAGTAATGTCCTACTAAAATTATAAATTGTTAACCTTAATAAAAGGCAGTTAGGATTTGTTATTAATTATATCAAGGCCTTGGTACATTTTTTATACATAAAGTCATAGGTCATTAACTCAAAAAGGGTTTATTTCGCATTTCCTCGTTGGTTTAATCCTGCATGCCGGTTTCCAAACAAAATCATTGTGACTATTACGATGATAAAAGATCAGCCCTGGTTCCCGTGACCCATTTAGGTTATTGAGACCCACTTTGGCCATTATTCGTTCAAGTGATAGGATGGTTATACAGGACTTTCCAAATTATCAGGTTTCTCAGCATGCATTTAAACGTTAGAAACCAAAGTCAAAAGTCTAATAGCAACACCAAATGTGTAATTCTGATAATAAATAGTGTAAGTATCACGCACGCACCATGGGGGATATAGTGGGACATTTAGAAACCGTGCTTACACATGCAATCGTTAGCAACTCACTCATATTCTGACTAAGGCTGAATAGCTTGTATTTTGCATGCATTTCTTGCTTTGAGAGAGAGTAGGTATTTACTTTGTTGCAAACAACGCCGTTGGTTACGTTGCATGCTTCCAAAAACCATGGAAGTTTGAAAACGTTGTAAGTTGTGAGTTTAGATTATAAAACCTGATAAAGTTTTATTTCGTATATTAATGAATTTTTCCCAATGATAGCTGATTGAAATGAATTGAATGACTTTACTCATGTCGTTAAATATGACAACTACTTTTTCAATGAAGCAGGAGTCACGAAATTGAAACATAAGAGTCTCCAATTATCGCAAGGTCAATTGTACCTCCATTCCCACAAAACGTATTATATATAACGTATAATATTATATATATCATTATGTTTGTTACGGTGTTTGAAACTGCTAGGTTATGAATTATGTTTTATGAATGTGATCAATTTAAGAGGTTGGACTAGAGAATAAGATTTTACTTTAAAATGTTGGAAATGAGTAATATAAAAAATATACAGTGAATAAATGCCCTTGAATAGATAAGATTGTTATCCAAAACGCATAAATTTAATTATTTTACATTTAAAATATTATATTAATTGATTGCATCGTCACAAAAAAATTCTACAATCAACAATCAAAATAAATTTTTACCAAAATTCCATTAAAAATTCAAACCGAAGTAATAAAATTCATTTATATGTACCTGTAGAAGCCAAAATGCTCACCCTGCTTTTTTCATACAAATATATTGCGTTTTCTTGTTCATCCAGTTCTGCGAAGTTGTCATATTTAGTTTTCTATGTAGTATCAGATCAAACAAAGGAAATATTTGCTTGTCAGCGCTAAAATGCCATAACAAAACAATAAAAATATATAACAACAAGAATATAAGTCAAGCTGCAATTGCATGTGTGTATAATTCGTGAATTGAGTGAATCCATTTTCGTTCTTACAGACACAAGCAATGTGAATTGCTACACAATTTTCGTGTTTTCTTTCTTTGACTGTGACATTCATCGAAGACAAGCCGCATTAAAAGACAGTCGTAAAAGTGTTATCAGTCAGGTTTTATTAATTGAACAGCTGTAACTAATTATTATTAAATTATTATATCTTAAAAGTTACAATCTTTCGGTATGGCTCTTGTATAGATGAAGTTCTAGTGTGTATACAACTAAAAGTGCTACCACTCGATAAGGTTAAAATGCCCACGTTTAAGGAAGAGATTTGAGAACGGATTCGAAAGAGGAGAAGGAGGTTCGAGCTCCTCCTGTCTCAACGAACTCCAGGAGAGGTCTGGAGGGTGACATTGGTGGATGAGGGTCGTCTCCCTGTTGATGGTCTGAGAGGTGAAGGTGTTGTGATAATCTTATTATTCATTTTCGACTAGGCAATTGTAACTATAAGTTAATCTATTTGTTTTGCACATTCTTGTATATAGGTCTGGCTCAATGTTTCGAAAAGCTTGATGACCAAGATAAGGTACATTCTCTCAGCCTGTCCTGAATATGACTCTGTAGTGAAGAAGAAACGAACACAGTTCCTCTTCCCGGATGTACGTAAAATTTTATCAGAATCCAAAAGAAGTGTTTGGAGAAATAAATGCGATTCGTATTTTTTATTTTTTAATGTCGCCTTTACAGATTGCGCCAACACTGATGGAAATCCTTCCTCAAAGCAGTCTCCTTCAAGGTCGTCAACTTTGTCAAGCCTGGACGAAGGAGTTGGACAGTAAAAATCAGGCTCATCCCTCAAATCTATATGTTGAAGGGGAAATTGCAGAAATGGAGGAGCCCCATGTTCCCAAGCATCTCAACAGGTTCTCGAGCTGTGTGGAGGTGCGCAAATTCATGAGGGAGATGAAACAACACCAAGGAAATCCGTTCCCCGGAAGATCCATCCATTTAGAATGGCATAGCAGAGGCTTAAGAGGAAGTATTAATTCCTGCAGAAAATATTGGACGGAGGTCATCAAATTGTTGGAAAAGTTTGGATCCCATATTCATTTTGCGACATTTGGATTGAACAGCTCCATGAAGCTGTTAGGCCTTGACGCGATGGAAAGTTTGAGGAACTGCTTATTTCATATTTCTCATCTACGAAGACTCAACGTAATCGGGCTCCAAGGAAAAAATGACACAATTAATGAGAATCGAGCTTACCTCGAAACAAATCTTTCCCAAGCTTAGCAATTTGGAAACTCTGGATTGCATAGTTTACTACTGTATTGATGAGCGCTAATCGTGGGTTCCTGCTCGCAATCCAGCTGATATTAAACGCCTGTTCTCCTCAGCGAAGGCTGAAATGGAACTCTCTGGAAATGACAATGAGCTCTTCGGTCAGTTGTGCAACTTGTGAACTTAGAGGTTTTGAAGGCTAACCTTGAATTCTCAGATTTAAAAGATCAGCGAAGCGGGAGTAGCCAAGTTCAGGGAAATTGTTGTTGGCTTTCTCAAACATACAGAAACGGGGAAGATATTATATTTCTTTGAGCCCTTGTGGTTCGCCTTCTTTATTTGAGATTGAGAAGGTTAGACAGTACGTAATTTCACAGGACGAACTCCACTCCGACCGAGTCAAACGACGGTAGCTTGATAAACGCGTTGACGATCCTGATAATCCAACAATTTCAGTCTTTTCAATTTCGGCAAACTTGACTCGGTCGGGAGGGAGTCGTCCTGTGAATACGTACTGTCTAACTTCTCAACTCTCAATAAAGAAGGGAACCACCAATGGGCTCCAAAAAAGAAATATAATATCTTCCCCGTTTCTGTCATGTTTTTGAGAAAGCCAACAACATTTCCCTGAACTGGCTACTCCCGCGTCGCTGATCATTTTCCATCTGAGAATTCAAGGTTTGCCTTCAGAACCTCTAAGTTCACAAAGTTGCACACATGACCGAAGAGCCTCATTGTCATTTCCCAGAGTTCCATTTCAGCCTTCGCTGGAGAACCAGGCGTTTAATATCAGCTGGATTGAGCAGGAACCCACGATAGCGCTCATCAATACAGGTGTAAGTATGCAATTCCAAGTTTTCCAAATTGCTTAGTTTGGGAAAAGGGTTTTTTCGAGGTAAGCTCGATTCTCATTAATGGTGTCATCCTTCCTGGAGCCCGATTACGTTGAGTCTTCGTAGATGTGAAATATGAAATAAGCAGTTCCTCAAACTTTCCATCGCGTCAAGCCTAACAGCTTCATGGAGCTGTTCAATCCAAATGTCGCAAAATAAATATGGGAACCAAACTTTTCCAACAGTTTGATGACCTCCGTCCAATATTTTCTGCAGGAGTGAATACCTCCTCTTAAGCCTCTGCTATGCCATTCTAAATGGATGGATCTTCCGGGGAACGGATTTCCTTGGTGTTCTTTCATGTCCCTCATGAACTTGCGCACCTCCTCACAGCTCGAGAATCTGTTTAGATGCTTGGGAACATGGGCTCCTCCATTTCTGCAATTTCCCCTTCAACATATAGATTGAAGGGTGAGCCTGATTTTGACTGTCCAACTCCTTCGTCCAAGCCTGACAAAGTTGACGACCTTGAAGGAGAGAGCTTTGAGGAAGGATTTCCATCAGTGTTGGCGCAATCTGTAAAGGCGACATTAAAAAATAAAAAATACGAATCGCATTATTTCTCCAAACACTTCTTTTGGATTCTGATAAAAATTTTACGTACATCCGGGAAGAGGAACTGTGTTCGTTTCTTCTTCACTACAGAGCCATATTCAGGACAGGCTTGAGAGAATGTAGCCTTATCTTGGTCATCAAGCTTTTCGAAAACATTGAGACAGACCTATATACAAGAAATTCAAAACAAATATGATTAATTATAGTTACAATTGTCTCGTAAATGAATAATAAGATTATCAACACCTTACACCTCACTCACTCAGACCATCAACAGGGAGACGACCCCTCATCCCACCAATGTCACCTCCAGACCTCTCTGGAGTTCCGTTGAGACAGGAGGAGCTCGAACCTCCTTCTCCTCTTTCGAATCCGTTCTCAATCTCTTCCTTAAACGTGGCATTTTAACCTTATCGAGTGGTAGCACTTTTAGTTGTATACCACTATAGAACTCATCTATACAAGAGCCATAACCGAAAAGATTGTAACTTTGATAATAATAATAATAATAATAAGTTACTTACAGCTGTTCAATTAATAAAACCTGACTGATAACACTTTTACGACTGTCTTTTAATGCGGCTTGTCTTCGATGAATGTCACAGTCAAAGAAAGAAAACACGAAAATTGTGTAGCAATTCACATTGCTCTGTAAGAACGAATGGATTCACTCAATTCACGAATAATTCACACACATGCAATTGCAGCTTGAGCCTATGTATCTTTGTTGTTATATATTTTTATTGTTTTGTTATGCATTTTAGCGCTGACAAGCAAATATTTCCTTTGTTTGATCTGATACTACATAGAAAACTAAATATGACAACTTTGCAGACTGGATGAACAAAGAAAACGCATATATATTATGTATGAAAAAAGCAGGATGAGCATTTTGGCTTCTACAGGTACATAATAAATGAATTTTTATGACTTCGGTTTGAATTTTTAATGGAAATTTTGGTAAAAATTTATTTTGATTTTGATTGTAGAATTTTTTGTGACGATGCAATCAATTAATATAATATTTAAATATAAAATAATTAAATTTATGCGTTTTGGATAACAATCTTTATCTATTCAAGGGGCATTTATTCACTGTATTTGTTGTTATATTACTCATTTCCAACATTTTAAAGTAAAATCTTATTCTCTAGTCCCAACGGTCTTAAATTGATCACATTCATAAAACATAATTCATAACCTAGCAGTTTCAAACACCGTAACAAACATAATGATATATATAATATTATACGTTATATATAATACGTTTTGGGGATTGGAAGTACAATTGACCTTGCGATAATTGGAGACTCTTATGTTTCAATTTCGTGACTCCTGCTTCATGAAAAAGTAGTGTCATATTTAACGACATGAGTAAAGTCATTCAATTCATTTCAATCAGCTATCATTGGGAAAATCATTTAATATACGAAATAAAACTTTAATCAGGTTTTATAATCTAAACTCTACAACTTACAACGTTTCAAACTTCCATGGTTTGTTGGAAGCATGCAACGTAACCCAACGCGTTGTTTGCAACAAAGTAAATACCTACTTTCTCTCAAAGCAAGAAATGCATTCAAAATACATGCTATTCAGTCCTCAGTCAGAATATGAGTGAGTTGCTAACGATTGCATGTGCAAGCACGGTTTCTAAATATCCCACTATATCCCCCATGATGCGTGCGTGATACTTACACTATTTATTATCAGAATTACTATTAGACTTTTGACTTTGGTTTCTAACGTTTAAATGCATGCTGAGAAACCTGATAATTTGGAAAGTCCTGTATAACCATCCTATCACTTGAACGAATAATGGCCAAAATGGGTCTAAATAACCAAAATGGGTCACGGGAACCAGGGCTGATCTTTAATCATCGTAATAGTCACAATGATTTTGTTTGGAAACCGGCATTCAGGATTAAACTAACGAGGAAATGCGAAATAAACCCTTTGTGAATTAATGACCTATGACTTTATGCATGAAAAATGTACCAAGGCCTTGATATAATTAATAACAAATCATAACTGGCTTTATAAGGTTAACAATTTATAATTTTAGTAGCACATTACTGATAAGTACAAGAAGTATCCTAATTCATCGATTTTGTAACAAGTAGCAATACCTAACAAGAAAAGTATATAAAAATCAAGAATGATCACCTTAAGACATTGGTAAGCAAATACTCTAATACTGAAATTCATAATGTTTATTAGTTATTTAGGAAAGAATTAGAGAGATTCTCTAATTCATCAATCAATACTGTAGTAATTAAAAATTATATACAATCAACAGAGCACCATGGGATATATAACACCTCTATTTCATCACTTTAAAAATGTCGGCGATTGTTAATATTAATTGGACAAAATTTTAAAGTGTGTGCCTTGTTTCCAGTTTTCTTACAACAGGGACAAACAAATTGTCTGAGGTCGGACATGTCGTAACACCCCTCCCATTTGTAGTATTATGGCTGAGGTAGACATCAGGAGCTTTTCCGTTTTTGTAGCAGAGTCCGCACCACACTTGCTTTTGCGTCCTTCCGGAAATTGATTTCTTATTATTTCGGTTGGCTCCACATGTTTCTGCGATGGTCATTCTTCCAACTGCTTCGCACATCTGTCCACACTTGGTTTAGCCTCTGATTCCCCTGCTCCCAGATGGGATGATGGTCCTGCTTCCGGAACTTGGGTTGGTAACGAATCTTAAAAGAAATTAAATGAACGATTTATCAATTGTCGTGGTACAAACCTTCAAGCTAATTAATACACGTAGTGAAATTACCTCCAACTCCAGGTTGACTTTGCTTGCAAAACTGATTAGATGGGAAGTCCACGGGGGGAGTCGTTGAAGGTCCCTCGACAGGATGAGTCATTTCCACCTTCTCCCCTTGACGTTGGGGGTCTGATTCAATGCTATTTGGTGTGAGGATATCCCAAGAATCCTCGTTGCGTTGTAGGTTGGCAGCGGCGACGGTGGGTAGAAGGCACATTCTGAGAATAAAATGGCACTGGTCCTGAGACGGAGTGATGTTTGATCCCGTTCCGTGTAAGAAAATTGGCAGATTACTCCAGTTCGCAACGAGACTGGAGGTTGGACCATTACGCTGTACTTTGTACGGATTCAAAATCCATCCGAAGTCATGGAATAGCCACCTTGCAAGCCCTTAATCAAAAAACAATTAAAACTTGTCAGTGCAATTCATAAAATAAAAGTTTTAATCCTTCACTGTACTTTACGAATTACCAAATAAATGAGAGAATTGCTTCCAACTGGATTGCCGACTCCAGTCTGAATATTTCCAAAATTATTTGTAGGACTCCAGCTAAGAGGTGCTGATCCGGGAGGTGGACACCAGAGAAAGTTCCTAGGGTTTTGTGCCACTTGAAAGTGATTGAAACTCATGGTTATCGAGTTTGGAAATGTTTCCCATAAATTTAACCCCAATTTTAAAAGTTTGGGAATGGTATTTGAAACTTTCTGGAGGACTTTGAGTTTTTCAAAAAAAACCATTTCAAGTGGCCACAAAACCCTAGGAACTTTTCTCTGCTGTCCACCTCCAGGATCAGCCCACCTCTTAGCTGGAGTCCTACAAATAACTACGGAAATATTCAGACTGGAGTCAGGCAATCCAGTTGGGAAGCAATTCTCTCATTTATTTGGTAATTCGTAAAGTACAGGAAGGATTAAAACTTTTATTTTATGAATTGCACTGACAAATTTAATTTGTTTTGATTAAGGGTTGCAAGGTGGCTATGCCATGACTTCCGGATGGATTTTGAATCCGTACAAAGTACAGCGTAATGGTCCAACCTCCAGTCTCGTTGCGAACTGGAGTAATCTGCCAATTTTCTTACACGGAATGGGATCAAACATCACTCCGTCGCTCAGGACCAGTGCCATTTTACTCTCAGAATGTGCCTTCTACCCACCGTCGCCGCTGCCAAACTACAACGCCAACGGGCTTCTTGGAATATCCTCAGCCACCAAATAGCCTTGAATCAGACCCCAACGTTCAAGGGGAGAGGTCCAAATGGCTCATCCTGCCGAGAGACCTTCAATGACTCCCCCCGTGGACTTCCCATCTAATCAGTTTTGCAAGCAAGGTCAACCTGGAGTTGGAGGTAATTTCACTACGTGTAATAATTAGCTTGAAGGTTTGTACCACGACAATTGATAAAATCGTTCATTTAATTTCTTTTAAGATTCGTTACCAACCCGTCCGAAGCAGTCATCCCATCTGGAGCAGGGAATCAGAGCTAAACCAAGTGTGGACAGATGTGCGAAGCAGTTGGAAGAAATGACCATCGCAGAAACATGTGGAGCCAACCGAAATAATAAGAAATCAATTTCCGGAAGGAGCAAAGCAAGTGTGGTCGGACTCTGCCTACAAAAACGGAAAAGCTCCTGATGTCTACCTCAGCCATAATACTACAAATGGGAGGGGTGTTACGACATGTCCGACCTCAGACAATTTGTTTGTCCCTGTTGTAAGAAAAACTGGAAACAAGGCCACACACTTTAAAATTTTGTCCAATTAATATTAACAATCGCCGACATTTTTAAAGTGATGAAATAGAGGCTGTTATATATCCCAATCCGTGCTCTGTTGATTGTATATAATTTTAATTACTACAGTATTGATTGATTGAATTAGAGAATCTCTCTAATTCTTTCCTAAATAACTAATAAACATTATGAATTTTCAGTATTAGAGTATTTGCTTACCAATGTCTTTAAGGTGATCATTCTGATTTTTATATACTTTTCTTGTTAGGTATTGCTACTTGTTACAAAAATCGATGGATTAGGATAACTTCTTGTTACTTATCAGTAATGTGCCTACTAAAATTTATAATTGTTAACTTTATAAAAGCCAGTTATGATTTGTTATTAATTATATCAAGGCCTTGGTACATTTTTCATGCCATAAAGTCATAGGTCATTAATTCACAAAGGGTTTATTTCGCATTTCCTTCGTTAGTTTAATCCTGAATACCGGTTTCCAAACAAAATCATTGTGACTATTACGATGATTAAAGATCAGCCCTGGTTCCCGTGACCCATTTGGTTATTTAGACCCATTTTGGCCATTATTCGTTCAAGTGATAGGATGGTTATACAGGACTTTCCAAATTATCAGGTTTCTCAGCATGCATTTAAACGTTAGAAACCAAAGTCAAAAAGTCTAATAGCAACCACAAATGTGTAATTCTGATAATAAATAGTGTAAGTATCATGCACGCATCATGGGGGATATAGTGGGATATTTAGAGAAACGTGCTTGCACATGCAATCGTTAGCAAACAAACTGACTCATATTCTGTCTGAGACTGAATAGCATGTATTTTGAATGCATTTCTTGCTTTGAGAGAAAGTAGGTATTTACTTTGTTGCAAACAACGCGTTGGGTTAAGTGTGCATGCTGCCAACAAAACCATGGAAGTTTGAAACGTTGTAAGTTGCTGAGTTTAGATTATAAAACCTGATTAAAGTTTTATTTCGTATATTAAATGATTTTCCCAATGATAGCTGATTGAAATGAATTGAATGACTTTACTCATGTCGTTAAATGACACTACTTTTTCATGAAGCAGGAGTCACGAAATTGAAAACATAAGAGTCTCCAATGATCGCAAAGCGTCAATTGTACTTCCAATCCCCCAAAACGTATTATATATATAACGTTATATATTATATATATCATTATGTTTGTTTCGGTGTTTGAAACTGCTAGGTTATGAATTATATTTTATGAATGTGATCAATTTAAAGACCGTTGGGACTAGAGAATAAGATTTTACTTTCAAATGTTGGAAATGAGTAATATTACAAAAAATACAGTGAATAAATGCCCCCTTGAATAGATAAAGATTGTTATCCAAAACGCATAAATTTAATTATTTTATATTTAAATATCATATTAATTGATTGCATCGTCACAAAAAAATTCTACAATCAACAATAAAAATAAATTTTTACCAAAATTTCTATTAAAAATTCAAACCGAAGTCCTTTAAAATCCATTTATTATGTACCTGTAGAAGCCAAAACTGCTCATCCTGCTTTTTTCATACATAATATATTGCGTTTTCTTTGTTCATCCAGTCTGCAAAGTTGTCATTATTTTAGTTTTCTATGTAGTATCATATCAAACAAAGGAAATATTTGCTTGTCAGCGCTAAAATGCATAACAAAACAATAAAAATATATAACAACAAAGATACATAGGCTCAAGCTGCAATTGCACGTGTGTGAATTATTCGTGAATTGAGGTGAATCCATTCTTCTTACAGACAATGTGAATTGCTACACAATTTTCGTGTTTTCTTTCTTTCTTTGTGACTTTTATCGCAAGACAAAACTGCATCAAAAGAAAAGACACTCGTAAAGTGTTATCAGTCAGGTTTTATTAATTGA
>LJIJ01005655.1:0-11291 GCA_001718145.1 Orchesella cincta
CTGTAGGAACTCAATATGATAACCCTTTGCGTATGGACCTATTTAAACGCGTGGCGTGGTAATATTTTCTCTTAATTTTTCACATGCTAATTTTGATAACTTTTTCAACTACATATAGGACGACAAATTTCAGTTTGTTGTGGCTACCTTATGGGCTCATAAAAATTGTAGCAATGGCTACAGGGGAATATAACTATGATGACATATATGAGCAAGATATAGGGGCTGTAAAAATACCTAAAAAACATATTAATCTTCTTCTTCATAACAATGTAGGAATAGTGCTCTCAAATCTCTTGGTTGGTTGGTTGTCAGTGATTTGGAGGTAAGTAATTCGTTGAGAATTTGTTAATTCCTTTAATTCAGAAGTATTCCTAACTCGATTTTGGTTTATCTCAGAGCTTGCAAAAAAACGCAAGAGTGAACAGCTTGGCAACTCAACTGGAACAAATGTATTTGATGGAAGCGTTCATCATCAGTGGTTGAGCTGGTACACTAATCTGCGGACGCTTGTAAAGTTACTGAAGAATTGTCTTTTACAAAGGTTTGGCCCATAAATTGGCTAACTGGATTGAAATATTTATGGGACATGATTGCAAATAAACCTTCACACACATCATCAGACATCTCAAGTAGGCAATATACTCTGGTTTCGAATACTTCAGTTGCACCAACAGATCAGTCTGAACAAGAAATGAAATACACAAATGGGAAATGAGCAAGTTACTTCAACAGCTCTAACCGAGCCGCCGCAAGCCAACAAGTAGAAAAGTTCTCACATAATTAAAGCACTAATGAAGGACTTTGATGAGAAAAGCAAATTCGCTTAATGGAGTTAAAAAGGGAAAGGATGATAAAAAATGATCAAAGAATGATCCTATGGAGTTTGTCTTTTATGAAAACAATATTGCGCATAAAAAAACGGGTAGCAAGTTAGTGAGCACATTTTAGCTTTTCACAAGATCATGCGCTACATCATCGACATCGTGATCATCACGTTACTTCTAATGCTCAATGCAAGCTAAGCAACAATATAGCTGAGAAAAATCCGAACTCAGCCCAATGTTACATCAAACGCCAATTGTAAATAAAAACCATCCATAAATATTTAAAATTCTAGTCGATATCAGAGTTTTCAGTTCTATCAAAATTTGTGGTCCACGACAATGCAATGGACAATTAAAATTGACCAATCACTAGCCAGGATTGCAAATTCGATGTATGAGCACTGACTGACAGTTCCAATGAGAAAAATATACCAATACGTTGAAAAGTGATTTTTTACAACACATCGCCATGTTTTTTTGGGCCATTTTGTTATGTAAATCGGTTCTAATATTCTGTTGATCATGCATAATTTTAAATACTTACACACTGGAACACTTTCCTTTTCACATATTGCAATAATCTGAGGTTACAATATTGATAACGCCTGATTTCCTTATCTTTTGATGTATCACACACACCATCTCCAAACCCTACTGATGTATTTCTAGTTTCATAAACTGTGGGTAAATGGTAACGCGGTCCAGTTTGAAGTTGTTTAAAAAAACGTACGGGATATAATTCCATGTATTTCTTCAGCTTTTTAGAAGCTTCTTTCCATGCCAAAGCTTCCTCTTCTCTTCTCATAGCATTCAAAATGTCAATAATATGCTTCATGGTGTCGATCAGTTCTAGATGATTGGGATAATTTTTTTCTAGCTTTTAAAAACAAAGTCAAGCCCATTCAATGCAGCATTTAGGTCTTCCAATCTTTGAGCACGAGGGACACTTTTGTCTGAGTCAAGTGCTGGCCATTTTATTACATACAATTTGGAAACATCACGACAGGTTCCTAGCTTTTTATTGCTACCGTAAGCCACCACGAATCGGGATGCAATTCCATTGGCGTTCTCCACAGGTACATCAAACAATGTTAAAAGGTGCGAAGGGTTAATTCGCTGTAATCCTTGATGATCACGGTGATGGCAAAATAATCCGTCGTAAAAGTTTTGGCAAAGGAAACTAATGTTCCTATAGTCTCAAAGTGTTTCAATCTATACCGAGACTTTTGTCGAACGTACACGTTTTTCATTGCAGTTAAATATTCACCATCGTATCCTAACTCCAGACAAGTAAATCGTTTAGCTTTATCATGTTTGGGCGAGTCAGCGGGATATATTTACAACTCGGTATAAAGGAAATTTCAAAAAAATAGCGGATTAAATAATGATGATTGCAGCCAAGTTACTTTTGCGAATAATGAATAGGGCAGTTTATGTTTCAGATTTCTCGCAGAGCAAGTGATTTAATCATCGACATCATCATCACTTCATGTGTCGTGAGCTTGATGAGCACTACGCAAGTTCAGCTGCACAGAAAACAAAAAGAGAAGAGTACGGATTCAATCCAAGCTACCATTCAAGCAAAGACAAGGCATTCATAAAACATGTGAGAAAAGAATGAACTCGATATTGAATGTTATCGATAGCTGAGTCTCGCGTTTTAGGACTATGGCACTTTTCCCTCAACGCTTACATAATCATCATATTTTGCAGTTTTGTTTATGTAGGTCCAATTTATTTCGTACACATCATACACAAGCAAACTTGCAAATTTCAACATTTCGCTGGACACGCACTTGGAACTTGTTGAATATATTCCTTCATGTCTACTGTTTTCGGAGTCGTGTCAGGCAGCAAGTTAAAGACTGACTACTCCTGACTCCCTGGATATTTTCTCCGTGCAGTTATTGCCTTTTACAATTAAAACATATTCAATATTTATTGATTAGTTAATTGAAATGCATATTACATAATTCGTAAAGCAAAGCGGTATCTTCCATGATGATTCACGCTTGCTCATGAAATATCTCCTTGCACTGCATTAATGAGACCTGAAGATGAGACAGTGAACGAGTACTTTGCTACAAAATAATGAATACAAGTAAGACGACTTGCGATAGAATGGCATAATATTTTGTCGAAACTGTGACAGCTTGAATTGGGTAGGGGTTACTGCTATAATAAATAATCAACCCCTTTTTCCTTGAACTTAAAAGAATCACACAAACTTACAAAGAATCTACTATCTGAGACATGAAACGAAGTGATGTGTTATTGAAATGCACATGAGAACCAGTTGCTTTGAGTTCACCAAATTGTTGAACTATGTATGGTATGAGGTGGGTATTTATAGGATCTGGAAAGGGGGTGAAAATAGGATTCACTGCAGTTTGGTTCTGTTTCCCTCAATGTTTGTTGATGATGTAGTGCGTGAAAATAAGCCTCCCGTTACGGAATCTTATTCATGCATAATACACCTAACTATGTGGCAATGTACGACAATTAATTCATAAACAAAGAGATTTCCTAAATCCGAATCTGCTGCGACAAGATGTACCTGTGCAAATCGAATACTGGAATTTTGAATGCATTATATGCGTCATCCAAAGGCCAAAAGGAGAACACATTGGATGCATGAAAGACCAGTATTCGATTTGCACAAGGGTACATCTTGTCGGCAGCAGATTCGGATTTAGGAATCTCTTTTGTTTATGAATTAATTGTCGTACATTGCCACATAGTTAGGTGTATTATGCATGAAATAAGATTCCGTAACGGGAGGCTTATTTTCACGCACTACATCATCAACAAACATTGAGGGAAAACAGAACCAACTGCAGTGAATCCTATTTCACCCCTTTCCAGATCCCTATAAATACCCACCTCATACCATACATAGTTCAACAATTTGGTGGAATCAAAGCAACTGGTTCTCCATGTGCATTTCAATAACACATCACTTCGTTTCATGTCTCAGATAGTAGATTCTTTGTAAGTTGTGTGATTCTTTTTAAAGTTCAAGGGAAAAGGGGTTGATTATTTATTATAGCAGTAACCCTACCCCAATTCAAGCTGTCACAGTTTCGACAAAATATTATGCCATTCTATCGCAAGTCGTCTTACTTGTATTCATTATTTTGTAGCAAAGTACTCGTTCACTGTCTCATCTTCAGGTCTCATTGCTGCAGTGCAAGGAAATATTTCATGAGCAGTCGTGAATCGTCATGGAAGATTACCACTTTGCTTTGCACATTATATTATGTAATATGCATTTCAATTAACTAATCAATAAATATTCATTTAATTGTAAAAGGCAATAACTGCACGGAGAAAAATATCCAGGGAGTTAGGAGTAGTCAGCCTTTGACTCTCTGCCTGCTCGACTCCGAAAACAGTAGATATGAATGAATTTATTCAACGAGTTCCAAGTGCGTGTCCAGCGAAATGTTTGAAAAAGTTTGCTTGTGTATGATGTGTTATGAATATATTATACCTACATAAACAAAAGTGCAACTATTATGATGTATGATTATGTAAGCGTTGAGTGAAAGTGCCATAGTCCTAAAACGCGAGACTCAGCTATCGATAACATTCAATATCGAGTTCATTCTTTTCTCACATGTTTTATGAATGCCTTGTCTTTTGCTTGAATGGTAGCTTAGATTGAATCCGTACTCTTCTTTTTTTGTTTTCTGTGCAGCTGAACTTGCGTAGTGCTCATCAAGCTCACGACACATGAAGTCAAGTGTTGATGATGATGATGTCGATGATTAAATCACTTGCTCTGCGAGAATCTGAAACATAAACTGCCCTATTCATGTATTCGGCAAAAGTAACTTGGCTGCAATCATCATTATTTAATCCGCTATTTTTTTGAAATTTCCTTTATACGAGTTTGTAAATATATCCCGCTGACTCGCCCAAACATGATAAAGCTAAACGATTTACTTGTCTGGAGTTAGGATACGATGGTGAATATTTAACTGCAATGAAAAACGTGTACGTTCGACAAAAGTTCGGTATAGATTGAAACACTTTGAGACTATAGGAACATTAGTTTCCTTTGCAAAAACTTTTACGACGGATTATTTTGCCATCACCGTGATCATCAAGGATTACAGCGAATTAACCCTTCGCACCTTTTAACATTGTTTGATGTACCTGTGGAGAACGCCAATGGAATTGCATCCCGATTCGTGGTGGCTTACGGTAGCAATAAAAAGAGCTAGGAACCTGTCGTGATGTTTCAATTGTATGTATAAAATGGCCAGACACCTTGACTCAGACAAAGTGTCCCTCGTGCTCAAGAATTGGAGACCTAAATGCTGCATTGAATGGGCTTGACTTTGTTTTTAAAAAGCTAGAAAAATTATCCCAATCATCTAGAACTGATCGACACCATGAAGCATATTATTGACATTTGATGCTATGAGAAGAGAAGAGGAAGCTTTGGCATGGAAGGAGAAAGCTTCTAAAAAGCTGAAGAAATACATGGAATTATATCCGTACGTTTTTTTAAACAACTTCAAACTGGACGCGTTACCCATTTACCCACAAGTTTATGACACTAGAAATACATGCAGTAGGGTTTGGAGATGGTGTGTGGTGATACATCAAAAGATAAGGAAATCAGGCGTTATCAATATTGTAACCTCAGATTATTGCAATATGTGAAAAAGAAAGTGTTCCAGTGTGTAATGTATTTAAAATTATGCATGATCAACAGAATATTAGAACGATTACATAACAAAAATGGCCCAAAAAAACCATGCGATGTGTTGTAAAAATCACTTTTCAACGTATTGGTATAATTTCTCATGGAACTGTCAGTCAGTGCTCATACATCGAATTTGCAATCCTGGCTAGTGATTGGTCAATTTAATTGTCCATTGCATTGTCGTGGACCACAAATTTTGATAGAAACTGAAACTCTGATATCGACTATAACTTTTTTAATTTTTATGGTAGGTTTTAATTTACAATTGCCGTTGATGGTAACATGGGCTGAGTTCGGATTTTTCTCAGCTATATTGTTGCTTAGCTTGCATTGAGCATTAGAAGTAACGTGATGATGATGTCGATTATGTAGGCGCATGATCTTGTGAAAAGCTAAAAATGTTGCTAACTAACTTGCTACCCGTTTTTTATCGCATATTGTTTTCATAAAAGACAAACTCCATAGGATCATTCTTTGATCATTTTTTATCATCCCTTTCCCTTTTTAACTCCATTAAGCGAATTTTGCTTTTCTCATCAAACTCCTTCATTAGTGCTATAATTATGTGAGAACCTTTTCTACTTGGTTGCTGCGGCTCGCTGTTGCTTGCCATTTGTGGTTCAGCTGTTGGTGCAACTGAAGTATTGGGAACCAGAGTATATTGCCTATTTGAGGTGTCTGATGATGTGTGTGAAGGCTTATTTGCAATCATGTTCCATAAATATTTCAGTCCTAATCTTTTCCAAAGAAAGTTGAGCCAATTTATGGGCCGAACCTTTGTAAAAGACAGTTCTTCTGTAACTTTACAAGCGTCCGCTAGTTAGTGTACCAGCTCAACCACTTGTGATGAATGCTTCCATCAAATACATTTGTTCCAGTTGAGTTGCCAAGCTGTTCACTCTTGCGTTTTTTGCAAGTCTAAGATAAATCAAAATCGAGTTAAGAATTCTTTGAATTAAAGGGATTAACAAATTCTCAACGAATTACTTACCTCCAAATCACTGACAACCAAACCAACCAATAGATTCGAGAGCACGATTCCTACCATTGTTATGAAGAAGATGATTAAAATGTTTTTAGTTATTTTCACCGCAACTATGTCTTGCTCATATATGTCATCATAGTTGTATTCCCCTGTGGCCATTGCTACAATTTTTATGAGCCCAAAAGGTAGCCACAACAACTGAAATTTGTCGTTCTATATGTAGTTGAAAAAAAGTAGACAACAATTAGCAAATGAAAAATAAAGAGAAAATATTCCGACGTTAAAAAGGACCATACCAAAGGCATTAGCATATGGAATCCTACAGTAAATGCAAGGAAAATGGGAGAAAACCAAAGGAACAACCATCCAAAATTTCCCAACACTTCTTTAAACATTGCCATGTAAAACCCCAATCTTGGTTGCTTGTTCATTTGACCGAGTACCAAAAGGCAGGATACCATAACGGCAGCCTAAGAAGGAAATTTATACTGACATCAGTGTTTTTTTAGGCCTTCGACCTTTTTTTCAAACTTACAATTGACAAGAAATAATCCAGCCAAACAGGGAGAAAGTTGTAAATAATTAGATTGCCCATAAGTGTGAAGATTGATGCAATTAGAACAACTGACTCCAGTTTTCCATTTGTTGAGGTAGATGATTTTCCTGTGTCCAATGTATTCAGCGGCTTCTTTTGCAACATGAAAAATGAGAAAATAAAAAAAACTAGGGCCAACTAAATTCCGAGTTAGAATGTTTCTCTTCCTTGTTTTCCAACTCTTCCCATAGCGTCACATTGGTGGTTTCATTTTTCCATACTTATTCATAAATATAGAATAAATGAAACACGAGGAAATTATGGACCAGATTGTCTGTGAAAAATCATTTTTCGAAATTATCAATAATAATCAATAAATTATGAAATTATTGCTGTCTATTTTCCTTACATGGACTGCCATGGAAAAATGTATCAGCCATTGCATCTTGTTCCATTTTAAATCCAAAAATGCAGCAACTATTGGGTAGTCAAGAATTTGATTTGTTTGCTTTTCCAGATGCAACACCTTTGAAAGCATGAAGGTCTCGTATACTTTATTGCGATCCAAGTCAATTCCAATTACGGCACTTTAAAAATAATTGAATATGTCATGAAAGAATATTCTTATGCAATGTCAAATACTAAATTTCGTACCCAAAGTCACAAGTAATTTTTAGCTTGTCATCATCATCATCTTCTTGATCCTCATCTTTTCCAAATGTGATGCACTTATCTTGATCCTCGCCATCAAGCAGGGCCATTATGGTTTTTGGATATAGCTCATAAATTCCAGTGATAGCTACTTTCTTTTTATTGTTCCTAGTTACGAAGTATACGTAATTTAGTAAACAGACAATATTTCATTAACATTCTTTAGAATTTTGTATTTACTTAATATGCACACTAGCTCCACGCTTAATAAGTGCGTTAACAGCATATCGATTTTTGTTTTCGAGGGCGTAATGAAGGCTGTATTTCCTTTAATGTCTTGCTTATCAAAAAACTTGATATCCTTTTGTCCATCGCGTTTGTACCAATCGAGCACTTTATTCAACATCTCTTTTGCAGCCTCTTTGTTTACGTGGGAGCATCGACTACGATGTTAATGAAAAATAACAATAAAGGATGTTGATAAAATCACATCTGTGGATGAAAAACGAACCCGCTATTTACATGAACATTTTGCGAATGTGGTAAGTGAAGTAAAGAATTCAAAGATTTTCTAATTTTAGCAACATCCTTTATTGTTATTTTAGTAACATCATGTTGATATTCATAGTAAACAAAGAGGCTGCAAAAGAGATGTTGAATAAAGTTCTCGATTGGTACCAACGCGGTGACAAAAGGATATCAAGTTTTTGATAAGCAAGACAATACAAAAAAGTAAGCCCTTCATTACGCCCTCGAAAACAAAAAATCGATATGCTGTTAACGCACTTATTAAGCGTGGAGCTAGTGTGCATATTAAGTAAATACAAAATTCTAAAGATCGTTTATGAAATATTGTCTGTTTACTAAATTACGTATACTTCGTAACTAGGAACAATAATAAGAAGTAGCTATCACGGGGGTTTATGAGCTATATCCAAAAACCATAATGGCCCTGCTTGATGGCGAGGATCAAGATAAGTGCATCACATTTGGAAAGGATGAGGATCAAGAAGATGATGATGATGACAAGCTGATAGTTACTTGCGACTTTGGGTACGAAATATACTATTTGACATAGCATAAATATTTCATCATGACTACATGCTCAATTATTCTTTGCAGTGCCGTAATTGGAATTGACTTGGACGCAATAAAGTATACGAGACCTTTATGCATAAAGGTTTACATCTGGAAAAACAAACAAATCAAATTCTCGACTACCACATAGTTCTGCATTTTTGGATTTAAAATGGAACAAGATGCAATGGCTGATATATTTTTCATGGCAGTCCATGTAAGGAAAAATAGACAGCAATAATTTCATAATTTATTGATTATTATTGATAATTTCGAAAATGATTTTTCACAGAAAAGTCGGTCCATAAATTTCTCGTGTTTCATTTATTCTATATTATGAATAAGTATGGAAAAATGAAAACCACCAATGTACGCTATGGAAAGAGTGGAAAACAAGGAAGAGAAACATTCTAACTTGGAATTTAATTGGCCAACTAATTGTTACCTTTTTATTTTCACTTTCTCATGTTGGCCAAAAAGAAGTTGGCTGAATTCTTGTGACAACATGGGAAAATCATAATACCTCAAGCAAAATGGAAAACTGGGGCCAGTTGTTTCTAATTGTATTCAATCGTCATACTTATATCATCTAAGTTGTTTACAATGTGGACACTCCGCAACTTTCTCCCTTGTTTGGCTGGATTATATCTTGTCAATTGTAAGTTTGAAAAAAAAGGTCGAAGGCCTAATAAAAAAACACTGATGCAGTAATAAATTTTCCTTCTTTATGGCTGCCGTTATGGATCCTGCCTTTGGTACTCGTCAGCTGAACAAGCAACCAAGATTGGGGTTTACATGGCAATGTTTATCCACTTTTTAATATCTCAATCATTTGCCACTCTTTACACAGAAATACTGCAGCGGGACTTTTTTCCTTTTTCAGTTTTTTGTACAGAACCGATTTATAAGCAAATAAGACCCCAAAAACACGCAATGTGTTGTAAAATAATTTTCAACATATTTGGGATAATATTTTCATCGGAATTGTCACTTCAGTGCTAAGACCTTGAATTTGCGATCACGGCTAGTCTTCGGATTGGTCAATTTAAGTCCCCCATTGTCATGGACCCCAAATTTGATTTAGAACTGAAACTTTGTTACAGCGAACTAGAATTTTTCATACGTATGGATAGCTTTGAATTACATTGGCTTTAATCGGTAACATGGGTTGCAGTCCGAACTTTTCCTTCAGCTCTCTATGTTGCTTAGCTTGCATTGAGCATATTAAAAAAGTTGATGATGATGATTATGTCGTTCTGTAAGCACATGCACTTGTGAAATGACCTTAAGCGGTGCTAATTGCTACCGATTTTTTATCGCAAAACTGTTTTGGCGATCATATCAGGCAACTACCATAAACATATTCCGACATATTTGCTTATGTTGACATTATTAATGGTGCTGCGTCTGCTTTCAAATTTTCAACTTGCAAAAAATACGATGGACATTACGCCACTGAATTTCAGATACGAATACTGCAATAAAAAATCCGTATGATAGAACTTAGCTATTACAGTAAATTTAGCAAAATTTTATTCAAGCTTAGTTTTACTGCAAATTTACAAACTCTGTCAAACAATATGCGTAGGGATCATCTTTGCGCATCCCTTTCCCTTTTTAACTCCATTAAGCGAATTTTTTGCTTTATCTCATTCAAGTCCTCATTAGTGCTTTGAACTCAATTGCTCGCTCTCTCTACTGGGTTGCTGCGGGGGGGGATCGCCGTTTGGTCGCAGTTGGAAGTTATTGGAACCAGAGTTATATTGTTCTTATTTTGGGTGCCTGATGATGTTGTTTGAAGCTATTTGCAATTCATGTTCCATAATATTTCAGTCCTAATTTTTTTTCAAAAAGAAAGTTTAAGCCAGGTTATGCGGCCAACATTTGTAAAAGACAAGTTCTTCAGTAACTTTACAAGCATCCGCCCACGATTAGATTACCAGCTCAACCACTTGATGATGAACGGCTTCCATCAGAATCATTGTCCAGTTGATTTGCCAAACTGCTCACTCTTTGCGTTTTTCTGCAAGCTCTGAGATAAATCAAATCGAATTAGGAATTCTTCTGAATTTAAGGATTAACAAAATTTCTAACGATATTACTTAACCTCTAAATCACTGACGACCAAACCACCCAATAGCATTCGAGGAGGCACGATTCCTACAATTGTTATGAGAAGAGATTAAATGTTTTAGTTATTTTCACCGCAACTATGTCTTGCTCAGTATATGTCATCATAGTTGTATTCCCTGTGGCCATTGCTACAATTTTTATGAGCCCAAAATGGTAGCCACAACAACCTGAAATTTGCTTCGTCCTACATGTAGTTGAAAAAAAGTAGACAAAATTAGCCAAAGTTGGAAAATAAATGAGAAAATATTCCGACGGTTTTAAAAAGGACCATACCAAAGGCATTGCATATGGAATCCTACAGTAAAATGGCAACGAAAATTGGAGAAACCAAGCGAACAACCATTTAAATTTCCAAAAGGTTGTTAA
>LJIJ01005656.1:0-11289 GCA_001718145.1 Orchesella cincta
TAAAATGCACCTGCATATGCTGCATATGTTATGATCTACTTGATTTTTTACCTGAGTGATCGTAGCATAATATCAGTTTTCTTATACAGATTTGTGTGTTGAAATACTTTTAATTTACAACAGTATTCAAAATCAATTGCACAGTTCCATGTCAACATAAATGCTAATGTCTTTTAGTTACCCTGATGATAGACTAGCATGGAAATGAACGGTTAGCTAAAAGAAGCCTTTGCATTTTAAGCAGTACTTAAGCATAGTGTATTCATATGTGCCCATTTCTCCATATGATATATTCGCGTTTGTTCCACCCGTTATCGTATTAGGTAAGTAAAAAACTAGAGATGTGGCAAAAGTCAACTTGCAAATTAAACTGGAACTTATAATTTATATTATCGCGCGTAACAACCTGGCCAGCTGAACGTAGCGGACAAATCAACGTTCAAAACCTTTTATCACCTTATGCGTTATACAAAGTTGTAAAATGGCACGCAAGACCGTTTTGGATATATTAGGTAAGTGCGTGATTGGTCATTGGAATACGATTGTCAATAATTTTATAACTAAATGCAATTCTTGCTGTGTAAAATTTTTGTAAGGAATATTGTATATTTTTACATAATAATCAGTTTCTAAATCAGTATGTGGCATAAATAAAATCAAAATTCAATCTATTAATTAAAATCCTAATACACCCAATTGAACTAAATTCGAAGGGCTTAATCATGTCGAAATTTTAACTATGAACAAACGCTGTTTCATCGCCTCGCAAGATGATCGATAACGTTCTCCTAATGTACCTTCAAAACCAGTAACTTCAGTTCTAAAAAAGCTATTCATAGCTCATAACTGCCTGATTCCATGAAGTAAATGCTTCAACCTGTCTTCAGGGCTTAAATATCCATGACATTCTAGTATTATTGTCGAGAAATTTGTCTTGCAAATACACACAGAAGAACTCATTATTAGGGTATTCTGCCACATAATAATCAACTGAACTCGTTTTCTTAGTTCATCCACTATGGGCGAAAAAAAAAAAAAAAAAAAAAAAAAAAAAAAAAAAAAAAAACAAAAAAAAAAAAATAAAAAAAAAAAAAAAAAAAAAAAAAAAAAAAAAAAAAAAAAAAAAAAAAAAAAAAAAAAAAAAAAAAAAAAAAAAAAAAAAAAAAAAAAAAAAAAAAAAAAAAAAAAAAAAAAAAAAAAAAAAAAAAAAAAAAAAAAAAAAAAAAAAAAAAAAAAAAAAAAAAAAAAAAAAAAAAAAAAAAAAAAAAAAAAAAAAAAAAAAAAAAAAAGAAAAAAAAATCACCTTAGGTAATTGTGGCCAGAAGATTGACTCGTGTTCCAAGGCCAAAATGAACATAATCTCATTTTGCCGCATCCAAATGTTAATTTATTGCGGAGAACGTGTTTCAATTTAACATTTTAGATCAGTTGGTAAAATTACTACTATTGTAGGCGGAAAAACTAAATAGAAAATGTTACGTTTTTTAATTTAAAAAGTGACCAACTATCGTATTGGCGACAAATCTATTTTTTAATTGCGGGTGGCTAAATTCTTTTAAGCGGGCCTCCTATTATTTGCTGCCGTACTAAACCTGTGCAGCAAGGAATACATTTCCCTTCAATGAAACGGCGAGTAACACTTTGGAGCCCGCCCAGTCAGTATTCAATGATTCTGTAATTTTAGAGTCTGGAGTAATTCCAACAGCTAAATGAAAATCGATTGCATTTCAAAAAAATTTCATTTGAAACTTACGCTAATATTATAGACCGCATTAACTTATTTAACGATTTAAACATGCAATGTTATATAAAAATTCGCGCAGATTTGTAAGCAAACGATCAGTGTTCGGAGTGCAATAAATGCATGACTGTACATGGGCGCAAATATTGGCATTGACTGCACAAAATAAGAATTATTGTCGCGGCAATAATGGCAATAACTTTTCAATAATTAACTTAAAAGATGTTTTAAATTTTAATTTAAAATAAACAGTTTTTAATGCGTGTTTCATGCTCCGAGGTGGGTACACAAAAACTATTTTAGACTTAAAATGTTGATGCGCTTTAAAAACTTTTTAAAACAAACAAAATAATTTAACTGTAATTAGGAAATAGAAGCGATAAGTAGAGTGCTTATGCCATTGCCCTACTGTTGTGGCACGTGGGTGTCAATATTACATGTATGTTATATGGCAAAATATTACCAGTCAATATTGTCAATATTGTCAATTATAACCAGTCAGTGGCAAAATAACAATATTGCCGGCAAATTCCGAACACTGAGAAACATGCGGATGTAGAAATCCTCGCAACTTTGTCAGAAAAGTTGCGTCTAATCATTAGACTTCATCGCTATTAGTAGAATACATTGTGTGTAAAATCTCAAGATTCAAGGCAATGTGATCGAACATACTGCTTACAATTTCAATATTAGAACATGGCTGCTAAAATGTTTTACAAAGAAATTAGCCGCTGGTTAATGTCCGAAATACTTTGTTCTCCACATAATAATTGCGTTCTTAATATCATAGTTGCATTTCAGTTGGAGGTTTTTTCCCTACCCCACACCATCTCCTGCGAGGCATTGCCACCTAATATGGTCATAGTTAAGGTTTCAGACTGATAATTCCCGATGGTTAATAATTTGAAAGTTGACAATAAAGATGGTATGCGCAAATCGCGAAAACCGTCCAATTAACTTTTTTTTACTTGTCTTAACGTTGGGAATGCAATAAGTGTTCTATATGGAATTGTAGCATAAGACTGCAGATGCTGATCGCACCAACTCACGAAAATTGGTCGGCGACATAATTTAGATTCGGGAATTAAATATGCAGATAAATAAAGTTTTAAAGAAGAAAAACAGAGTAGTTTTTTAGATACTTTAAATTTGCAGTTTCCACTTAAATATGGTAGTTTTTAAATTTGATGATGTAACATAAAATAATTATTTACATGAAAACTAAAAAGTTTTAGACAACTTGGCTATTCCAAAACGTTATGAATACCATTAATACACAGCAAAATTTAAAATTTGATATTTCGAAATTTTTGGCAGTTAACAATGTAAACTTTGACAAGCTTTATTGGCCAGTCGCATGAAAATAAAATCCTTAAAATGATAGAAACAAATCTTCAAATAGTTAAGAACCCACTCCAAAAAAATTAAGATTTTATTTTCATGCGACTAGGAGAAATGACCAAAAGAAAATTTTCAAAAATGACATCATGGGCTGTTACATATGCACCCAATATACATAGAACGGTGTTTAGGAAATTGCCGCCAGGCAGTGTACTCAATGACAGGAATGGGGTGCTTGCATTGCAACACCGACCAACTATCTTGAGTTCATTTGAACCGACTCTGCATATATAATGATAGAAAATATTTACAAGAATTTATAAGAATCGGTTAACGAACGAACAGTTAAAAATTATATCGTTTCATATTTCGAACGATACTTTTTACATAGATACGCGTGACGATTGAATAAAATGTAAATGCTAATATTTTTTGACATTGTAAACAGATTGTTGTTTCTGATCTTTTTCTGCAATTTTGTCATACGCGACTTTCTAATAAAAAGATTCATGTTTCTGACATTTTATCGCAATTCTCTCATACGCAGGTTTCGTACAAAAAATAGCGAGGATTTCTTATATACATCTGCACACTTATATTTGTCCTCTAACTTATGCACGATATATGGTCATTCAGGTTGGGACAAGTTAAGACAATTTAAACAGGAGCAATAAAAGAATCGGCATGCGTAGCTAAAGGGACGTCAGTTTCTCCAACGTTTATTATCCGATTGACCTGAAATTTTGAACACTCGTAGAAAGCAGCATTCCCTAGGAGGTTTTCCCAAAATCAAGAGCTTTTTGAAATTTGAAAAAATGCGCGTATGCAAATGCAAAATATTAGACGTAAGCTAAGTTAAGGAGTCTTTTCTAATTTCTAGGTTATACAGATAATTCTTCAGTTTATATTTCAACAGTATTATGCGTAAATATTAACATATGTTAAATGGATTTATAAAATTATTGTTTACAGGATGCAATAACTCACCATCGTGCAAGACTTGCTGCTATGAGCGAAATCAATTCTGCTACCAAACGTCGGAACCTAGTCGTGAGTGCACTTTTGCATAATGTCGTGAAAAGCAAGACACCCTCTAACAGGCTCTATTGGGTGTACAAACTTTTGTCATTATTTCTTACACCAAAAGTGGCTTTCTAGAGTACAGTATGCACATAGTCGTAGAATGGAATTTTTTTTCATAGGCATTATTCGGTGTTGATTTTTGGCAATGTTTTTACCCTAAAGGCAGTTTTCTAGGACCAAATATTGTGAGGAACCCGATTCCATCCTTTAAAGTTACAAAATATGTACCCGCGAAGAGTTAGGGGTGGTTTTGTCCCCCAAGACCTTCGTTTTTGGGGTACACCGAGACATTCAAACTCCTAGAGGAACTTAGCTGAGCGTGTCATTGTGAAGCTAAAGAGCTATATTCTACTACACTGAAGAGTGATAAGTGGAAGCTGATGCCATTACTCCGCAGTGGTAGCCGGAAGTTGTGAAAAATATTTTATTAAAATGACAAATTACGACTTTAAAAATTTCTGAAACCCACCTCTTGTCGTTGCTAGTGTGTTAATTTAAGGAGTTCTGCCATTCAAAGTAGAAAATACCCTGTAAAAATTAGTTTTTGCTCACTTGAACTTTTTAATACTATGATTTTTTCTTAATTTAAGCTGCGATAGAGCCGTAATGGTATCAGCTTCCACTTAGCTGAGGGTGTCATTGTGAAGCTAAAGAGCTATATTCTACTACACTGAAGAGTGCTAAGTGGAAGCTGATGGCAAAAATCCTCTAGAGTTTGAATGTCTCGGTGTACCCCAAAAACGAAGGTATTGGGGGAGAAAACCACCCCTAACTCTGCGCAGGGACATTTTTCGAAACTTTAAAGGGTGGGTTCCTCACAATATTTGGTCCTAGAAAAACTGCCTTTAGGGTAAAAACAATGCCAAAAATATCAACACCGAATAATGCCTATGAAAAAATGCCATTCTACGACTATGTGGTATGGTGAGGAACCTGATTGTAGCCAATGTTATCGCTGCTTAGAGGTAAATAAAAACGAGATAAGTCACAAGCCATGCTGCTTGGCATAAAAAAATAGATTTATAGATTTCCTTCATCTACATCGTTGTTGGAAACACGATAAACAAAAATTTAAGTAAACAAATAAGTATTTTATTGTGGAAAAATCAATTTCTGGACTTTCGGGTGATAGCGGCGGCCTCCACTGACTCCCCCATAGCGAGAGTAAAGAAATATAGCTACAAATCTATTTCTTTGCTAAAGTGAAGATGGCTACTGAGGGCTTGTGGCAAAAATTTCGTTAACAAATATCTATTTTTAGACAAAAAAACGGCCCCCAGCTCTGTTAGGGGAGAATTTTTAGGACTTTTAACGGTACCATCAGGTTCCTCACAATATTTTTACTCTAGAAAGCTGCTTTGGTGTAAAAAATTATGACAAAAATTCCAAACCCAAGAGAACCTTCGAGGAGACATATAGAATTTACTAAAATATTGTATTTACATTTTCTCAGGTGCCTGGTATAAAAATTTATGTTTCAATTTTAGCTTGTAAATTACCCCCTGGAGTTCCGACAGAGGTAACTAAAAATACAAAAGCAGTCAATCTTTTTAGCTCTATTGCTTGTTCAAACCTTTAAGCTTTTAATGGACCATTAAACATTTTCCATTAAGCATTTAGGTCCTGCTGCTACTGGTGTATTTTTACAGTGCGGTTTGCTTATTGTTTTCCACTTTCAAGTCAATGATGTGATGAGTATATAATTTTCAGAAATCATATGAGGCACTAATATGGGACGCAGACAACCAAAGAGGTCTTATATTATGCAGACTATGAATTCGGAAAATGGTTACACACTTTATTATGATTGTTTTTCTTTTAAATTTAGTAACATCACTAAAAGCCACAGTTTATGAAACTTGTACGAATGTTCCAACCGATCCTATGTTTTTCCCGGGGTGGGGACCTTCAAGCTGGCATAGAGTCATAACATCTTTTACTTTGCCGCATGGAGAATGTATTAGAATATTTTGGAACGAAAACTGTTGTGGGGAGAGTTATGATCTTAGATGGCCAGAATCAAACGACATCCGCGGGACACATTGGGGAGGATATGACGTTGCGGGAGGTAAATTTAACGACCACACGGAGTCATACAAGACGTGTACGTCAAAACCATAGAAAGTCATTTTCTTCCAACGTTCAATTCAAAGTAGTTTATATTCTATGTCTCCAAAAATCAGCATCAAACTGAACCAGACTAACTTTATTGAGACTGTTAGAACCATTTTTGTGTTTTGTGATAATGTGATCATCGCGAGCAACGCGTGAGAGTGAAAGAAAATTGAGTTATTAGTTGAGTTCAGGGTCTCTGTCAGCTTATCTTTTGGAAATAAAACCTGTTAATTGTTATCTTAACCGCTGTGTTTTTTTGTGCCAATTATTCCTATCTTAAGGGACGTCATTTTGGACATTTAGCATATAACAAGCAGTGAATGTGTCATCATTATCAGGAAATAAGACATTAAGGGAAACTCAACAGCTAGGACTGATTTTGTGTAAAACAAATATATCCTATATATTCATACATGGTAATATGGCCAAAAATGTGATTTTACGTGAAAATCCATACATCCGGCTCCCTCCTGAAAAAGATATATTCGGCCTCCAATGATGTTTATAAAATCCAAAAGAGTCACAATGACATCCATTTATTATGTACCTTTAAGTACATATTAAGAAGATTTTGAATCGCGTCGTCCGTCGTCTGTCTGTCAACACGATAACTTTTGAACCGTTTGACACTTTTAAATTCTGTTTTCACCAATCGATAGATAAGGTCAAAGCGGAGGATGACTTCGTAGATGGGTTATCTGGGGTTACGGGAACAAGGTCAAAAGATAAGAGCAACTAAATTGATAAGCGTCACATATAGCTTATGATACATCATTCGAAAGGTTTTACTCTACCAATGATAAATATGCAACGCAAATTCAAATCAGAACTTCCGAACAGGGTCAAAGGTCACGATTAATGTTTAAAATGACCATTAAAGCTTATGATATATCATTCGAAAGGTATTGCTGTGCTGATGATGAATATGCACTGAAAAAGGAAATCAGAACTTTCAAAACAGGGTCAAGTCATGTACTTGTAAACGACACGCTTGGAGTGCGATATATCATTCGACCGCTAGTCTATTGAAAATTTCGCTTATGCCACGTTTTTTAAGCCTCAAATGCTTAACAAAAAAAACTTTTTGATTTTGTCTACAACTCGATAATGTGCATTTTTGAAAGGTAATCTAACCGTCCAAAATAATCAACATTTTGCCTAAAAAATACTTTCTTTGGCTCTCATCTGAAGGAAACCAAATAAACAAGAGTTGCTAATGGCCCGAAAGAAATGCAATTCTAATTATTCGTATTGGACCAGGAAGCGGTACGGAGGGGTTAAGAACTTCGCAAGGTGGCTAAATTTTTGAAATCTCGGACATTTATGTTCCTGATGTGGCAGTTTACGATAGAAGCCGATTACAAAAAAAACTTTTTGTGAAAATTTGATTTCTGCTCCGAGTTATGACTGTTTGAATGTATGAACTTTCAACTGGCACGTTGAAAGTGAAAGTTTATAAAAAAAAAATTTATAAATAGTTATAATCGCGAGCAGAAATCAAATTTCACAAAAAGTTTTTTTGTAATCGGCTTCTTATCGTAAACTGCCACATCAGGAACATAATGGTTGTCGAGATTTCAAAATTTAGCCACCTGCGAAGTTCTTAACCCCTCCGTCCGCTTCCTGCTCCAATAAACGAATAATTAAGATTGCATTTTTTTCGGGCCATTAGCAAACTCTTGTTTATATTGGTTTCCTTCAGATGAGAGCCAAAGAAAGTATTTTTAGCAAAATGTGATTATTTTGGACGGTTAGTAGTTACTTTCAAAAATGCACATTATCGAGTTGTAACAAATCAAAAAGTTTTTTTTTGGTTAAGCATTTGAGGCTTAAAAACGTAGCATAAGCGAAATTTTCAATAGACTAGCGGGTCTCGAATGATATATCGCACTCCAAGCGTGTCGTTTACAAGTACATGACCTTTGAACCCTGCTTTTGAAAGTTCTGATTTCCTTTCAGTGCATATTCATCATCAGCCACAGCAATACCTTCGAATGATATATCATCAAAGCATTTAATGGTCATTTTAAACATTAGGGGCGTGACCTTGACCGAGTTCGGAAGTTCTGATTGGAATTTGCGTCGCATATTTATCATTGGTAGAGTAAAACCTTTTCGAATGATGTATTCATAAGCTATATGTGACGCTTATCAATTTTAGTTGTCTTACTTTTGACCCTTGTTCCCAGTAACCCCAGATAACCCCATCTACGAAGTCTCCTCGCTTTGACCTTTATCGATCATTGGTGAAAACAGAATTTAAAAAGTGTCAAAAGTTCAAAAGTTATCGTGTTGAAAGGAAGCTTGACACGACAGACAAGGACGGACGACGCGAGGTCAAAAATTCTTAATATGTACTTAAAAGGTACATAATAACATGGATGTCCATTGTGACTCTTTTGGTTTTTATAAACATCATTGAGAGGCGAATATATCTTGTTTCAGGAGGAGCCGGCGGATGATTTTTCACGTAAAAAATCACATTTTTTGCCATATTACCATGTAGAATATATAGGATATATTTTGTTTTACACAAATCAGTCCTAGCTGCTTGAGTTTCCCTTAATGTCTTATTTCCTTGATAATGATTGACACATTCACTGCTTGTTTATATGCTAAATGTCCAAAAATGACGTCCTTAGATAGGGAATAATTGGCACAAAAAAACACACACGGTTAAGATAACAATTAACAGGGTTTTATTTCCATAAAGATAAGCTGACAGAGACCCTGAACCAACTAATTAACTCAATTTTCTTTCACTCTCACGCGTTGCTCGCGATGATCACATTTATCACAAAACACAAAAATGGTTCTAACAGTCTCCAATAAAGTAGTCTGCGTTCAGTTTGATGCTGATTTGGTGGAGACAGTACAAATATAAACTACTTTGAATTGAACGTTGGAAGAAAATGACTTTCTATGGTTTTGACGTACACTCTTGTAATGACTCCGTGTTGGTCGTTACTTTACCTCCCGCAACGTCATATCCTCCCAATGTGTCCCGCGGATGTCGTTTGATTCTGGCCATCTAAGATCATAACTCTCCCCACAACAGTTTTTCGTTCCAAAATATCTTCTAATACATTCTCCATGCGGCAAAGTAAAAGATGTTATGACTCTATGCCAGCTTGGAAGGTCCCCACCCCGGGAAAAACATAGGATCGGTTGGAACATTCGTTACAAGTTTCATAAACTGTGGCTTTTAGTTGATGATTACTAAATTTAAAAGAAAAAACAATCATAATAAAAGTGCTGTAACCATTTTCCGAATTCATAGTTCTGCATAATATAACCTCTTTGGTGGTCTGCGTCCCATATTAGTGCCTCATATGATTTCTGAAAATTATATACTCATCACATCATTGACTTGAAAGTGGAAAACATAAAGCAAACCGCACTGTAAAAATACACCAGTAGCAGCAGGACCTAAATGCTTAATGGAAAGTGTTTAATGGTCCATCTAAAAGCTTAAAGGTTTGAAACAAGCAATAGAGCTAAAAAGATTGACTGCTTTTGTATTTTAGTTACTCTGTCGGAACTCCAGGGGGTAATTTACAAAGCTAAAATCTGAAACATAAATTTTTATTACCAGGCACCTGAGAAAATGTAAATACAATATTTTAGTAAATTCTATATGTCTCCTCGAGGTTCTCTTGGGTTTGGAATTTTTGCATAATTTTTTACACCAAAGCAGCTTTCTAGAGTAAAATATTGTGAGGAACCTGATCGGTTACCGTTAAAAAGTCCTAAAATTCTCCCTAACAGAGAGCTTGGGCCGTTTTTTGCTCTAAAATAAGATATTTGTAACGAAATTTTTGCCACAAGCCCTCAGTAGCCATCTTCACTTTAGCAAAGAAATAGATTTGTAGCTATATTTCTTTACTCTCGGCTATGGGGGAGTCAGTGGGAGGCCGCCGCTATCACCCGGAAAGTCAGAGAAATTGATTTTTCCACAATAAAATACTTATTTGTTTACTTAAATTTTTGTTTGGCGTGTTTCAACAACGATGTAGATGAAGGAAATCTATAAATCTATTTTTTTTATGCCAAGCAGCATGGGCTTCTGTGACTTATCTCGTTTTTATTTACCTCTAAAGCAGCGATAACATTGGCTACAAATCAGGTTCCTCACCATATCCACCATAGTCGGTAGAATGGCATTTTTTCATAGGCATTATTCGTTTGTTGATATTTTGGCATTTTTTTACCCTAAAGGCAGTTTTTCTAGGACCAAATATTGTGAGGAACCACCTTTAAATTTCGAAAAATGTCCCTGCGCAGAGTTAGGGGTGGTTTTTCCCCCAATACCTTCGTTTTTGGGGTAACACCAGACATTTCAAACCTAGAGGATTTTTGCCATCAGCTTCCACTTAGCACTCTTCAGTGTAGTAGAATATAGCTCTTAAGCTCACAATGACACCCTCAGCTAAGTGGAAGCTGATCCATTACGGTCTATCGCAGCTTAAAAATTAAGAAAAAATCATAGTATTAAAAAGTTCAAGTGAGCAAAAACTAATTTTACAGGTTATTTTCTACTTTGAATGGCAGAACTCCTTAAAAACAACGACACTAGAACGACAGAGTCGGTTTCAGAAATTTTTAAGTCGTAATTTGTCATTTTAATAAAATATTTTACAACTTCCGGCTACCACTGCGGCGAGTAATGCATCAGCTTCATTATCATCTTCAGTGTAGTAGAATATAGCTCTTAGCTTCACAATGGACACGCTCAGCTAAGTTCCTCTAGGAGTTTGAATGTCTCGGTGTACCCCAAAACGAAGGTCTTGGGACAAACCACCCCTAATCAGCGGGGTACAATATTTTGTAACTTTAAAGGGATGGAATCGGGTTCCTCACAATATTTGTCTAGAAAAACTGCCTTTAGGGTAAAAACATGCCAAAAATCAACACCGAATAATGCCTATGAAAAAAAATTCCATTCTACGACTATGTGCATACTACCTAGAAAGCCACTTTGGTGTTAATAAGAAATAATGACAAAAGTT